>JALPQI010011717.1:0-32131 GCA_025490895.1 Thaumatotibia leucotreta
ACTAAGATGCATTCTTGAGATACCCATGATAATTTCAATAAGTTTTGCGCTCAATATTTTTTTTATTGTTTTGTATAAAGTGGAAAAATATTCCTATAGCGTTTAAGCGTGTCGCGAAGACCACCAGACTTCCATTTCACCATAAAAACAGGTGCGTCAATTGTATTATATCACTTTTACTGTTGGCTAAGGCTACCGCATACTAATGAGTAGTCCATAAGTACATTACTTTTCTAATACAACTCGAAAAGAACGTATCGATTTTTTTACTCTTCGCTCTATACCTAGTGTTCGACCACCAAACACGAGAAATTAGTATAAAATTATAAATATTAGATGTCATAATTATACCAAAGAAAAACGACCAAGATCGCCTAGTATAAAATTCTTCAGTTGAAAGTAAAAAAAATGTAAACAAACCTGCAAACTTGCATTATTTCATAACAGTTATCGCGAACTTAAAACCTTAAGTTTACATACATTTTTTGTTAAAATTATTGATATTTATTAGTAATAACGTAAAAATTAAATGTCAATTAGCACGTAGTGCTAATTGTAAGAAAAATAAATAAATAGAAAAATAAAAATATATCTGCGAACATGTTTCATGATGTGTCAAAGACGTATGCTATGGAAAATCAGCCATAATTGTTTACCTTTTTGACTTTCTACTGAATAATTCTGAAGATATATTATTTCTAACCTACATCCGCCTCCAAATCTCCCTAACTCCACGTCCTGTTACTGTGGCTTGCCCAAATTTAGATGTCACAAGTACGCTTTTGCCGTAATGCCCCTACGCAATAGTTGTTTGTTAGGCTGCGGTGGCAAGATTGAAGATAGGCCGGTGCTATATGGTCTTGTGCGGCCCGTGTTAATCTTTCGGATTGACGATTGCATTTGAATTTATATTGCGTTGTTAAATTGAAGTTGGTTTACGTAGAAACGGGACAGGTAGATTTGTGGAGTAGTTTGAGGAGGATGTGTTACTAGTTGCTCTGATTTGGTAGCTTAGTATGTAATCTGATATTTGCATGGCTAAATAAATTAGGGTAAGTGACTGTGTTAGTTTTATGAAAGATTTGATAGCAAATTTGATTAATTATGTTAGTATTGTAACGTTAGCAATATTTGTAAATATAATTTTTAACCTGTAACTATTAGTGCACTAAGCTTATTAAAAGGCTAAAGCCCATCAAAGGGTAAAAGAAAGATTGCATCTTAAAAGCAGCATTTGAATTTATAATAAATTAATAAATTTTGTTTTTGATTATCAATAAGGCAACCAATTGAAATGCTGCTTTGAAATAGGTAATGCAATCTTTCTTTATCCCTTTAACGGGCAAGACTAAAAAAAATCTGAATTCAAGCCTCAAGGCTATTACATAGTACGATAAATTCTGTACAAGAAACATATTGCGTATACAAAAAGATAGTGCTATAGGGTTTTTGTTTTTTAAATCGGTCGATAAAGGGTTAATAAAAACATTTTCAGTAAATTCACTCAATTTATATTGAAAACTAAAAATCATGTCCCCAACACCTTGAATGTCTTGTTTTTTTAATTATATTTAATATGACTTAGACTTTCATTATAATTGTCACGATCTAATCAACTACTTCAAACCTAAACTCAACACCGATGAGATCTCAAATCACGTACGACATTCAAGACCGCAATCAAACACAAAACATCCTGATTGATCCAACATTACAAAATAGGGTGCAATTACAAATTCCCATTCAGGATTCATACGAGCTTAGTTGCTTACTAATGACACGTGATCAACATGCCATGCTAGATATTCAATAACCTTACCCTACGTATCAATTTATCACGGATTCAATGAAGGAGGAACTATATTTCATGTTGCAACCTGTGACGTTCAATTTGAAACGGAAAATCTTGCTGCTTCCTCCCAAAATTCAACCTCAATTGTTACTCCCTTAGGCATAGTTTCCGCTGTTTCTGAAGATGCAGTTGAGATGTTATGTTTGTTATTTATGGTTGCACATTGACGTCATCTAGGGAGCTGGGGCCGAATGCAAAATGGTTGAACCATGGATTTGGCATATGTTATAGGGTGGAAACTATTGTTGATACACACGGTCGATTGGGTTTGTGCAGACATTCCTTTGTTTCTATTAATCAATTGCATAACTGGCATCTTAGGAAAACGTTTTACTCTTAAAATTAGGAATGCAAATACTTTAAAGGTATCACAATTATGTTTGGATATTGTAATCAGAAGAGAAATGAGTGTATGTCCATTGACACATACACATTTTTGATATTTTTAACAATTTGACGTCATACATTCACTATAATAATTAAGTGACGTTCAGAATTCCGCGTGTACCCTAGTATAATAGTCGTATATTTTTTTCTACATACGTAGTATAGGTAGTACTTTAAAATGGACTCAGTTATGCAAAGAGGATTCAACCCATCTATGAGTAAATCTCTCATCTTCCCAGTAAATTCCCAAATTTTACTATGCTGACTGTTACTATTTCCACGTAAATACGCAAAAACGAGCAATCCAATCGAATCTTGTCAGTCCACAGCCGGCACCTTTATCGGGGCAGACGCAGCGATCGGCCAATTATAGGCACCGATATGACACGCAGTGTGACACGGGTCAGTAGGAATTATAGAGGTCGGCACATATATTCAATCTTCGATTTTTTGGGAAATTCCTAAGTTTTATAATGCAGACTTACCTTTTGGACATTGTTACGCAAAAACTTTTTGAATCTTTCTACCTTATTACAGTTCAAAAATTTCCCAGGAAAATCGAAGATTTAATAGATGTGCCGACCTCTAATTCCAACTGACCCGTGTATCACATGTCACACTGCGTGTCATATCGGTGCCTGTAATTGGCCGATCGCTGCGTCTGCCCCGATACAGGTGCCGGCTGTGGATTAGGGGGCTTCGGTTCGTTCCCATCGCTGGCCGAATACTAGTGACAACTGTTGAAACGAACATTTTTTTTTCTAAATTATACTTCTATTAAGTAGTGACCGCTTTTACTTGTCCATCTAGCATGTATCGGCGTTACATGATAATAATAATTATACTGTTCTTTTACCCGGTTGACTTTTTTTTTTATCACTACGTATTATTTACTATTATTAAGTCACATCGATAAAAACAAGTAAACTCAGTGTCGTCAAAGTGTTTGTTACGTTTTGGGAAAGTAAATGAGTAAGATAACAAGCAAGTATGAAAGCTTTTCATCTTATTACTTCATACAATAATGAATACTGGAAGTTTAAAATACGTTAGTTTTGATACTGGAAGCAGATTTTTTAGTACTTGCTACTTTTAAAATCAATCTGCAGGAAAAAATGTAATGAGTAATACTTATTCAAAATTCTATACATTTATCATCCAAAAATCACCCTGTTTACAAAATTGTGAAATATAAAGTTACCCATTTCATATTTCGGTACTAAAACGTAACGACTATAACTCCCAATGGATTGAATATTCTTAGCTTTAACAGAAGTAGAAATTAGCTTGCCAAGCAATGAGGAATACATGGCTTGTACTTTATGCACTATCGTGTAGGATTGCGGGGTATGCCACATAAACAGTTGAGCCAGTCTATGTGAATATGGCTAGGTATAGTAGTTCTAAGGAATCCCGCCTTAGAACTGTACCTAATATTTATAATTTAACTTAGAGCTACTTAGTTCAGTTTATGAGATACATCTTGTCAATTGTCAAGGCATTACTCGGTCCAAGATTTTTTAAATTGTCTTTTTCATACTTTTTGACCAACCGATCACGACATTTTGAGATTTCCTGGTTAGCTCCATAGTAAAAGTTGTTCAGTATATCCTACTAACCCCGTTCAAGATTTTCAGTGGCTCGTGTAACACGTTGTATATATAAGTCAAATGTTGTACGTTTGCTAACGTACCAAATTTTACTTTGTACATTGTGTTTTTTTTTGATGGAGGTAGATAAATGAAATTTTCCTAACTAGTGCGCAAAAGTAAATTTTGCGCACTCTTCGCGTGCGTTAATTTCTCTTTTTAGCCTTAAAAAGAATCGACTTTTATGAAAAAAGTCGTTCGATACACGTGTAAAAAACTTCTTTTTAACTCGGGTGATTGTCGCCCTCGTTTCACTCGGGCTCTAACTTTCATCCTCGACGAAAAAATTTTTTTTGCACTTGCATCCAAATGTACCATTTATTATTCCTCTATCAGTAATTCGTCAGACCAGAAACGATAATATTCGCAATATAATCCATTTTCATAGTTTATATCACACACGTACATCACATCGTCAGCCTATATCAATCCACTGCTGGACGGAGGCTTCTCCTACGCATATGGACGCATCAGGAGTTTTAAATATTACGAGAATATAAACATCATGTATTGTGACAATCATACACAATTCGATCTAATCCCAACAAGGTACAGTCTTTGTGTCCGGCAACATTTGTAATCCATATGCAATTATGCAGTTACCCCCCCCCCCCCCCCCCCATGCATCCCACTTAGTGCTTAAAGTATGGAATATGGATATGCATTAGCAATACCACTCCATACTCAGAACCCATTATACCGTGCCTTCTGAATTTCAATTCCACCCTAAAAATGACATAATTATGACACTACAAAGAATGGGGAGGACATCAAACACTCAAATAATAAGACAAAAGAGGAGAATACAAAGGACGGTATTAAAAATAAACGATGGCATGCACCAGTAGGAGACGATAGAGTGTAGATAGAAATAGAAATGAAATCATCAATTTCAAATAAAAAAATAGAAAACTAAGGTAGACCATTTTCATGCTAAAAACTGGGGCTATGTTTTTTTACACATGGCCTACCTACTTAAAAATATTTATAAATCGTGGCAAATTGAAAATTGAGTTAATAGTTGCTTAGCATGGTTACTTCAAATCTTAGAATGCAAATTTGATGACTATGATAAGCAATTTGGAATAGTTTTTTTGAAGTGTGCAATATTTCCCCGTAGGGTGAATGTAACTAGCCCGAGCTCATGGTATCGGAAATAAAATATATAAAGAAAGTAATGTGTCAATCTTATCATTTTAAAATATTAAAAAAGTCTGTGTTGTGAAAAATATAACTTTGGTTTGTCAACATTGTTGCAGGTCAAGTTCATTCAGTAATACTTATTAACATCAATTAAATAATAGTAATAAAAATTTAATTATACAGTGAAAAATGTTTTTCTCTCATTGTAAAATAACACTATTTGAAGCCATATTGTTCCTATGATTTTGTAAACAATTGATTTATTACGCGAAAACACCAAATTTATTTTTGGTACTATTTGACCTATTTCCAAATAACATTACTTGCTTTGAAATATGTACCTAAATAGATGACTTTTTTCGGTATACTCGTTTGTCCGAGTATAATATTTTGATAAAATAGGTAGTGACGCCGGAACTCTACCGCCAGAAGGATCGCGAAGGGTGCACTCAATACGTTGAGTACGACATCCATTAGGTATTATTGAAAATTTTAATATCAGGAATTGCTTGTTTTATTGTGAAGAGATATGGAAGCGAGATGGCTCGAAATCGCTCTCAAAATACTTTGACTTTTAGTACCAGTTCAATATTCTAATAGTATTTGCTGAAATATATTTATTCTGTTTGAGGATCGCATTAACCTATCAAAATTGTTTCTTGTTAATAACACATTTCAAATTTAAAACGTTTAAAAAGTTAAATTTAGTACCGTTAAAAATGTTATTTTAATAGCATTATAATTTGCAACGGGAATAACAATTGAGTAATGCGTACTGTTATTCTTAATTAATTAGCCAATCCACTCAAATCAATTTTTAATGAATGTGTAAAAATATTATACGGTTTGAATGTTGGTTTGTTATATTTGTAGTAAATAATAATTCACTCGCCAAAGTAACACGGTACACAGCTCGCTCTAACATTCATTGTTTTTTTTTTTTATACCACGTCGGTGGCAAACAAGCATACGGCCCGCCTGATGGAAAGCAGTCACCGTAGCCTATGGGCGCCTGCAACCTCAGGGTGTCACATGCGCGTTGCCGACCCAATAAAAATAACGTTGGCATAACAAAGCGGCTCCACTCCACCTGATCGTAAGTGAAAAGTAGAGCCCAAATCGCGGCGGCAACGAACAGGAGACAATCAGTAACCTGTTAGTTGCCACCGCCTTGCTGGCCCGTTAGATGCTGGTAAATACACCGGCTGACCCCGAAACACGGCAAACCCGAAGGAAAGTCATGTCACGGGCGTTTACACCGAATGTACGGTGGGAGCCCACCAGGCCGGTCCTAGTAAAAATACCCTACCACCGGCTGAGAAGCTGGATACTCAGTATTTCCCTTAGTCGACTCCTACGACACCCACGGGAAGAGAGGGGCGGTGATTTTTGTATTCTTACTCCGTCACCGCACGGATAAAAAATTAAATTAATATCTATAAGAAGACAAATTTAAACTATTGTTTTATTGCAGATTTTACAACATCTTGTCACCTCCAAATGGCGACAGCATTTCTCTCACTTGACATATTGATCGCTATATCGCTAAACTGCCAACATTTGCGACATCCCAAACTCCTTTCCATTACGTCATCAGTTCCATACATTTTAATTTAACCGCCCTATCAATCAAACTGGCCATAAACTCCCCCTATCGACAAGCATCCGACAAAACGTCCCAATAAAACTATAACCGCAAAATATGTCAGGCATCTAACTTCCAAGTTATAAGCGTGACCATTTGCCAACCCAAATGTCATACCGATGAATTCATAGAGCCCGGACGCCGAGCGAAAAAATGACGTTTTATCGTTCTTCTTTATTACGGTTGCGGCCATTTTTTCTTTCCGTATATCTTTATGGGAGCGTTCGAGAACATTTTGCGAATAATTTGTTTATGGTCTCATATTGGTTTCGGATGTTGGTTATAACTGTTTTATTGTCTACGGTTTAGTGGTGCGATATTGGATTCCTGTGTATTAAACAAGGAGTTTTGCGTATAACATCTTAAAATATATTCTTACTGTGTTATTAGAAAACATCTGACATATAAGTTAGTAGTTTTAGGCATATTCCTATCCATTACCTGATTTTAGAAGTAAAAGAAGCATAATCACGAATGCATTAAAAATATGAATCGTGATGATTGGTGACCGCTTATGAATATATGAATAAAATATTATGTAGTTATTCATGAAAAAAAGCTATGAAACCAGATTAGTCAGATATCTCGTTTATTTAACTATCGACGTTTCGAATCCTTTTCAGCAGCCGTGGTCTACAGGTGGAATCAGTATGTACCTAATTAATATACAAGATATAATTCGTTTTCATAGTTTTGTTTCATGAATAGGTATAAATTCTAAACTTACAATTGGTAACATGTAATATTGCTACTAGTTTTGTTTTAAATAATAGTGTAAGTGCCTGCAAGGCTCATATTTAGAAAATTTTAAATGCATAATGAAATATACAAGGTTAATGTACAGTAACACAAATAACCCATTGAATTCCAACCTAAAGCTAACATCAAACTCCCAAATCGCTAAAGTCTCATCCTCGGTAAGCCCCGTCTCATCGTCTATTCCGCAATTTGTATCGAATACTGCATTCACTTTGTACCTATAATACCTAATTACCCTTTGATTGATAATGGTAATTAAACAAATGACGCTTTTGACAGCTTAAGCTCTAACGGATTGAGCTCGGATTTGGTAGGCAATGATTATTGCAATATTACTTAAATCGATGATTTTTTTTAAGAAAATCATTTGGCATACACTTTAGGTACTCCCAAAATTTATATTTTTTTAATATAATGCATGGGTACACAATTTTCCTCCTTTTTAAATACTCCGTCCTTTCTTATTTGACAAAACTGAGATATCGTTATCTAATTCTGACAAACAAATTCATCTTCACACTGTCTTAGTTTTACTAAAATTTTGAAAAAATCTTCATAACTTTAAAAAGCCTTTTAGAAATTATTATTAAGACCCTCTCGTTTCCCATGTCTCTTTTTGCATTCTTCCTAGTTTAAAACTAGTTTCATAAAAATGAGCGTTTCATAATAATCAACAAATTAAAAAATTGGATAACATTTCTTGAAGATCCCATCAACAGACTTGGTGCCAAACGGGACCACCTCGGGATTATACCATTTCGAATAAAAATAAAGAAAATCGGTCCCTTATTCTCTTAGATATCGAATAACATACTTGTACATACAAAAAAATCTGTCTAATTGAGAATCTCCAGCTAATTTGAAGTCGGATAAAAAATAGTGTTTGCCCCTTTTGCTCTAACAAAAAATTTAATTAAAATCAAAGATACCTTTATACTTTTCGATAAACACGATTTTTATTGTAATTATTAAAAATTTGAACATTATATCTCGCTGCGCAACAAGTTCTCCCCTTACCAATTCTTCAGTTCTTAAAGGAGTTTTAGTAAAAAAGAGTCACGGTTCATAACCAAATGCACATTGCGCGTTATTACTCAAATTAGGCCTTTCAACAACACATGCGCCAACTAATCCAAACTGCAAGCAAAATTCCTCAAAACGCATACACAACTGATTGATTTATTTGCATCCCCGCACGGACAGTCTAATTGCCAACATAATTCACGTCTAATTGTAATCTTGTATTATCGGATGGTAGCAGGTGAATGTCTGCTTTGATTTTGTATGATGAATGTCGGGGTTTGTTTCGGATTTGATTAAAGACATTGTTACTGTGATAAATTCACATGCAAAATAGACATTGACATAAAATTTTGGGTTTTATTATTCTTTATTGATTAAGAATTCTACATAATTATGTATAACAGAAGTATATAACTAAACTAAAACTAGATAAAATCTAAAATTTTTGAATAGGGTACATATTAAGCGGCAGATCTGTTAAAACAATACTCCAAAATTCAGACTGTATGTACATTTACGAGTCGTCAGTAAAAAATAGCTACACAAATACCTATGCCTGACTTTCCATTTAAGAAGTTAGTTTCAACATTAATTGTACATGCACATTGAGAAATGTTTTTATAGTATACAAGATTTTTTTGAATACACGTATGTAAATTTAAGTTTTTGCGATGTTTTAAAACACGACCGATAGGGAGTGTTTTAAATCGACACGAGTTACGAATTTCGTTTTTGGACGTGTCTCGTCTCGTGTGACGTTTTTTAATACAGATGGCCCTCCGAAGTTTTGAACTTGACGTAAAATGACACATTTCTCGCACTAGAGCCTAAAAAAGGCACCATCTGTACTAAAAAATAAATTTTAGTAATACTAGAAAAATATAATATGTTCCACCATTCATAGACAAACTACTGGTGAAACACGAAAAAAAATGAATTTAACAGTAGGTATCTTTTTTCATTACTATGAAGCTAGCTGGTGTTTGACAAAAATTCGCGATTATTCGTCTCTTTTGAATCTATACAATGAAAAAGATGGACAGTCGTGACAAGGTCGCCGATTGCTGTCGTGCCTGCTTGCATTGCCGCTGATAATGATGGTGACAAAGACGAACATAAATTAGAATATTAATTACGACGAACTTAATACAAATGTCACCACGAAAATCATGTCCATCCTCTTGCACAATGAATCACCCTGTAACAATGGAGATGGCTTATTGATTATGTACAGGATGCAACTAATGATTAATGACCGACCTAATGCGTTTAGGATGTGCTCCCTGATTAATATGGCCGATTGATAAGGGATGGATATAGATAATTTCAGTCGCCTATGTCACTTTTGAATTGATTTTGCGTAGATTTGGCTAATTTTATTTTTCTGAGATTTTTGTAAAAAGCTTGGTGTCCACTTGGCAGAGGCATTCACTCTACGAACAAATAAAACATGGAAGCCACACACCATCCTAAATTGCCTTTCAAAAACGGTCCTGAATTTTAGTTGACAAATGTCACCTCTTCAATAACTTAAACCGCCATTTAAAATTAGTTGTGATTGGTCCATCAAAGTTTAGATTAGCTATATTCTATAAACAGTTGTCAAAGATAATGCGCCGAAATATTCGCGGAAAAGCGCTATGTCCTGCCGATCTTGGCACAATTGAACATTTGCTTTTGGGGGCATTTTTGAGCTGGCGTTAGACGTCCATGTTATATAATAATATGGTCGCAGCATTCACAGAAGGTGGATTTACACCAAACGAGCGAATGGTCATTCTATCCCCCACGCTACGAAATCAACGAATTTCGACGAATCACGTTTTGTGTAACGAACGAATTTCGTAGTGGGGGATAGAATGAGCATTCGCTTGTTTGGTGTAAACCCACCTTGACTGGCATTTGACCGTCCAAACATAGGAAACTGGACCTAGTTGAAATTACGGTTCTTTTTCCTGGCAATTATTTCCTTCATCCAGAATTAATGGTATATTTATTTATTTAAAAACACAAGAAAAATGTATGAGTAAGTATGTGTCGTAGAGATAAATTACAAATAAAAAAATTGCCCCAGATCTTGTTGGGGATGTAGAGTGCCCAGAAGGCTGGCCGCATTGCCGCGCTGGACTATACTATGCTGAGTCTTAGCGCGAAATACTGGCCAGTGGCCAGCCCTCTGGTCACCCGACGCCTCTATACGCGACGCGCTTGGAAATGTCCTTATAGAGGCACTGCACTTGGCCCTCACGGCCCCAAAGTTTCAAAATGAATTGTCAAATATGAAATGATATTTCTTTCATAAATGGCTAAAAACTAATAAGTATTAGTCATGTTTTTTATCTCGGGATTCAAAATGACATGCCTTGTCAGGGATATTATCTATAAAGGAGTGTTTCTTTTTATTTCATCTATTGTCATAATTTTGAATTTATGGGGAAATGTTGGGTTATTTCTACTCAGACACACGAGCTATTTCGATACCAATGGTAATAAAAACATAAAATATTGTATGTAATTTCTATGTAATTCAGCCAATTTAAACATAGAAATGGTGAAGGTCGCCGGGACACGCTGGATGCAGGTCGCATCTAACCGGTACATGTGGAGGTCCAGAGGGGAGGCCTATGCTCAGCAGTGGACGTCTTATGGCTGAGATGATGATGATGAAACGTAGAAACATTTAACTCACACATTGAAACACGGAATAGGTAAAATTGAATGGCTTGCCGATTCTGAACCAAAAATTATTCATCTACCACACCATTTGTATTGGCAACGCGTGTTCAGACCAATCTGTTATACTGAAGAGGAAAATGGATAGATTCGTCATTGTGAATAGTTTAAAAAAAAATAACGTCTTTGTTAAAAAAATCGCTCAAGAGCATGTCGGGGTTATACACAAACGGCTGGGGCGATTATGTTTGAAATAGTTTTATTTTAAAGTACCGTTCTAATCTAATGTTCTTGATTTTTTTATTCCGGTGCTAATATATTAAAATAAGGCTCACATAGGTATGAAAAAATACAAGCAAGTACTCATTGACGCATTACTACTGTATCTTAATATTATAGAATTAACAAAACTACACAAACAATTTTTTATACAATGTAAGGGCTATTACCCAAGGCATAAGGCATTTTAGCCTCCGTAGCCTAGTTAATTAATGTCCTCGCCGGGATTCGAACCCGAAACCTCCAGCTTCGTAGGCATAGTCACTACACTCACTACCAACTAGGCAACGGAGGCTGGCAGGTTGTATATATTTATCACAAATGTTTGTTCCTTGATCGTGGCTGTCTATCTATATATCGTCGCTTGGTATCTAGAACACAAGCTTTACTTGCGCTTAGGTACCCTGGAACTAGATTGGTTTGTGTAAGATGTCCCAAGATATTTTATTTTCAAGAATTTACTTTTTACACAAAAGTATCACCAGCTGGAATCCCTCAAATTAGCTTAAGGAATAAATAAAATGCAATTTGATTACTTCCATGCCGTATCTGTCCTGCATTAATTCAACATACACTATATCGTTTGATTTATGCATTTCGTTCGATGAGTTATACCCGCCTCGTAGCACTTTGCGATAAGTTGCATCACTATTGTTACAGCATTTGTCTTGCATGGAGAATTAGATTAGGCGGTGGTGGTCTTAATTTTGTTGTAGATAATTTTATTTATGGGTACTTGAAATGTAAGTTTGTTTGTTAATTAATATGGTAATTTCTAACTGAGCATAACATCACTAACAATAAAAAAATATGTTTTCATTATTGAGAGAATTCAAGTTTTATGGCTGGTCACAAATCTTATGAGATTTTTACTGGAAATATTTAATATTAAGTAAAGTAATGCGGCACAAATCACCATCAAAAACTTGAGCTTTCGACAACAAACCTCCATAGTAACATTATCAGAAAAATTGGACGTAATTATGCAAAAGGGAACCAACCCACATTAATATTTCATTCTAATTAGCACTTCAAATCACAAGAAACAAAGTCATCTTTAAAATGACAGAGTCGTGTGGATTGGTTCCCTTTTGCAAAATTACGTCCAATTATATGTTAAATGTTCTTTATCTATCAATAGCTACAACCAAAATTTTGAGCTTTTTTATGTTCAGATTTCAATTTCCTAGTTATTGTGAGGAATATTATAATTAAATTGAACATATATAGGTACCTATGGTACGAGTATTAAATTCAACTTGTGCAATCATAACGGATCATCAGAAGTTTATGTCATTATTTTTTCTTCCTAGTCGCGATTCTAAACAAAATGAATTCCACACAGCTGAAGTTTATACCATGCGTTTTTCTTCCCAGTCATCAGTTCCACACAATCTTTTTTCTACCTAGTCGCGATTCTGCACAATATTATTACCACCCAACCGACATTTTTCGCACGAGTTTTTCTTTACAGTCATTAGTTACGCACAATCTTTTTAGGGTTCCGTAGCCAAAATGGCAAAACGGAACCCTTATAGATTCGTCATGTCCGTCTGTCCGTCTGTCCGTCTGTCCGTCTGTCACAGCCGATTTACTCGGAAACTATAAATGCTGCAGTAACGAAATTTGGTAAGAATATGTGTTGTATGAACCGCTACAGGATTATGATACTAAATTGTAAAAAAAAACCATTGGGGTGGGGGCCCTCAATACATGTAACTGAGGAATAGAAAAATTTTTTTAGTTGTATATAAACGTGTGGGGTATTAATAGAAAGGTCTTTGAAAATGATATGAAGGTTTATAAATCTCGTTTTTACTTAAGCAAATCGTTTTCGAGATATCAGCACTCAAAGTCTGAAAAATGTGTCCCCCCCCTCTATTTTTTAAACTACGCGATATAAAATTCTAAAAAATATATATCTTATGCACATTAATAAACTCTATCAACGATTTTTGGTTTGATTAAATTATCTCCTATAGTTTTTGAGGTAGGCTGATTTAACAGTATTTTTTAAATAATAAATTGATAATGGTACGGAACCCTTCGCGCGCGAGTCCGACTCGCACTTAGCCGGTTTTTTCTACCTAGTCGCGATTCTGCACAATATTGTTGCCACACAACAGAAATTTTTCGCATGTGTTTTTCTTCACAGTCATCAGTTCCACACAATCTTCTCTCTACCTAGTCGCGATTCTGCACAATATTATTACCACGCAACTGAAATTTTTCACATACGTTTCATACGATTTTGGCCTATTTTTGACCCTTCCCTCCCCCATGGCGATATTTGGTGACATTTTCGGGGTACTCTAGCTATAATGCTGTTCAGCAGAGAGTAACAAAAAATTACACGTGATTTGTCCGATGATCTCCGCTCCCCATGGTGATAATTAGTGATTTTTCTTCATCCCCCTTCCCCCTATACAGTATGACGTGATTAATGGACAAGCCCTAGGTGGGAACCTTTAAAGGTGCGACCGCACCAATGCTCAAAAACGGAGACGGTACGGAATCGCAGTGACGCATCATGGTATGTCCCCCAGACCGATGCTCAAAAAAATACGCAGACGGTACAGATGTAGTGAGAAATGACTTTCCTTCGGAAACGTTCGTAAACACATGCTGTTTCAGGCAGTGTCACCGAGTCTGACTGAAGTAGCATGACAGCTATTGCTGTCAGTCTCAGTGAGATAGACTGAAACAGCATGACGTTGACGAACGTTTCCGAAGGCAAGTCATTTCTCACTACATCTGTACCGTCTGCGTATTTTTTTGAGCATCGGTCTGGGGGACATACCATGATGCGTCACTGCGATTCCGTACCGTCTCCGTTTTTGAGCATTGGTGCGGTCGCACCTTTAAAGGTTCCCACCTAGGGCTTGTCCATTAATCACGTCATACTGTATAGGGGGAAGGGGGATGAAGAAAAATCACTAATTATCACCATGGGGAGCGGAGATCATCGGACAAATCACGTGTAATTTTTTGTTACTCTCTGCTGAACAGCATTATAGCTAGAGTACCCCGAAAATGTCACCAAATATCGCCATGGGGGAGGGAAGGGTCAAAAATAGGCCAAAATCGTATGAAACGTATGTGAAAAATTTCAGTTGCGTGGTAATAATATTGTGCAGAATCGCGACTAGGTAGAGAGAAGATTGTGTGGAACTGATGACTGTGAAGAAAAACACATGCGAAAAATTTCTGTTGTGTGGCAACAATATTGTGCAGAATCGCGACTAGGTAGAAAAAACCGGCTAAGTGCGAGTCGGACTCGCGCGCGAAGGGTTCCGTACCATTATCAATTTATTATTTAAAAAATACTGTTAAATCAGCCTACCTCAAAAACTATAGGAGATAATTTAATCAAACCAAAAATCGTTGATAGAGTTTATTAATGTGCATAAGATATATATTTTTTAGAATTTTATATCGCGTAGTTTAAAAAATAGAGGGGGGGGACACATTTTTCAGACTTTGAGTGCTGATATCTCGAAAACGATTTGCTTAAGTAAAAACGAGATTTATAAACCTTCATATCATTTTCAAAGACCTTTCTATTAATACCCCACACGTTTATATACAACTAAAAAATTTTTTCTATTCCTCAGTTACATGTATTGAGGGCCCCCACCCCAATGGTTTTTTTTACAATTTAGTATCATAATCCTGTAGCGGTTCATACAACACATATTCTAACAAATTTCGTTACTGCAGCATTTATAGTTTCCGAGTAAATCGGCTGTGACAGACGGACAGACGGACAGACGGACAGACGGACATGACGAATCTATAAGGGTTCCGTTTTGCCATTTTGGCTACGGAACCCTAAAAAGATTGTGCGTAACTAATGACTGTAAAGAAAAACTCGTGCGAAAAATGTCTGTTGTGTGGTAATAATATTGTGCAGAATCGCGACTAGGTAGAAAAAAGATTGTGTGGAACTGATGACTGTGAAGAAAAACGCATGTTATAAACTTCAGCTGTGTGGAATTCATTTTGTTTAGAATCGCGACTAGGAAGAAAAAATAATGACATAAACTTCTGATGATCCGTTATGATTGCACAAGTTGAATTTAATACTCGTACCATAGGTACCTATATATGTTCAATTTAATTATAATATTCCTCACAATAACTAGGAAATTGAAATCTGAACATAAAAAAGCTCAAAATTTTGGTTGTAGCTATTGATAGATAAAGAACATTTAACATATAATTGGACGTAATTTTGCAAAAGGGAACCAATCCACACGACTCTGTCATTTTAAAGATGACTTTGTTTCTTGTGATTTGAAGTGCTAATTAGAATGAAATATTAATGTGGGTTGGTTCCCTTTTGCATAATTACGTCCAATTTTTCTGATAATGTTACTATGGAGGTTTGTTGTCGAAAGCTCAAGTTTTTGATGGTGATTTGTGCCGCATTACTTTACTTAATATTAAATATTTCCAGTAAAAATCTCATAAGATTTGTGACCAGCCATAAAACTTGAATTCTCTCAATAATGAAAACATATTTTTTTATTGTTAGTGATGTTATGCTCAGTTAGAAATTACCATATTAATTAACAAACAAACTTACATTTCAAGTACCCATAAATAAAATTATCTACAACAAAATTAAGACCACCACCGCCTAATCTAATTCTCCATGCAAGACAAATGCTGTAACAATAGTGATGCAACTTATCGCAAAGTGCTACGAGGCGGGTATAACTCATCGAACGAAATGCATAAATCAAACGATATAGTGTATGTTGAATTAATGCAGGACAGATACGGCATGGAAGTAATCAAATTGCATTTTATTTATTCCTTAAGCTAATTTGAGGGATTCCAGCTGGTGATACTTTTGTGTAAAAAGTAAATTCTTGAAAATAAAATATCTTGGGACATCTTACACAAACCAATCTAGTTCCAGGGTACCTAAGCGCAAGTAAAGCTTGTGTTCTAGATACCAAGCGACGATATATAGATAGACAGCCACGATCAAGGAACAAACATTTGTGATAAATATATACAACCTGCCAGCCTCCGTTGCCTAGTTGGTAGTGAGTGTAGTGACTATGCCTACGAAGCTGGAGGTTTCGGGTTCGAATCCCGGCGAGGACATTAATTAACTAGGCTACGGAGGCTAAAATGCCTTATGCCTTGGGTAATAGCCCTTACATTGTATAAAAAATTGTTTGTGTAGTTTTGTTAATTCTATAATATTAAGATACAGTAGTAATGCGTCAATGAGTACTTGCTTGTATTTTTTCATACCTATGTGAGCCTTATTTTAATATATTAGCACCGGAATAAAAAAATCAAGAACATTAGATTAGAACGGTACTTTAAAATAAAACTATTTCAAACATAATCGCCCCAGCCGTTTGTGTATAACCCCGACATGCTCTTGAGCGATTTTTTTAACAAAGACGTTATTTTTTTTTAAACTATTCACAATGACGAATCTATCCATTTTCCTCTTCAGTATAACAGATTGGTCTGAACACGCGTTGCCAATACAAATGGTGTGGTAGATGAATAATTTTTGGTTCAGAATCGGCAAGCCATTCAATTTTACCTATTCCGTGTTTCAATGTGTGAGTTAAATGTTTCTACGTTTCATCATCATCATCTCAGCCATAAGACGTCCACTGCTGAGCATAGGCCTCCCCTCTGGACCTCCACATGTACCGGTTAGATGCGCCCTGCATCCAGCGTGTCCCGGCGACCTTCACCATTTCTATGTTTAAATTGGCTGAATTACATAGAAATTACATACAATATTTTATGTTTTTATTACCATTGGTATCGAAATAGCTCGTGTGTCTGAGTAGAAATAACCCAACATTTCCCCATAAATTCAAAATTATGACAATAGACGAAATAAAAAGAAACACTCTTTTATAGATAGGTAATATCCCGCTGACAAGGCATGTCATTTTGAATCCCGAGATCAAAACATGACTAATACTTATTAGTTTTTAGCCATTTATGAAAGAAATATCATTTCATATTTGACAAATTAATTTTGAAACTTTGGGGGCGTGAGGGCCAAGTGCACGTCGCCTCTATAAGGACATTTCCAAGCGCGTCGCGTATAGAGGCGTCGGGTGACCAGAGGGCTGGCCACTGGCCAGTATTTCGCGCAAAGACTCAGCATAGTAGTCCAGCGCAGCAATGCGGCCAGCCTTCTGGGCACTCTACATCCCCAACAAGACCTGGGGCAATTTTTTATTTGTAATTTATCTCTACGACACATACTTACTCATACTTTTTTCTTGTGTTTTTAAATAAATAAATATACCATTAATTCTGGATGAAGGAAATAATTGCCAGGAAAAAGAACCTTAATTTCAACTAGGTACAGTTTCCTATGTTTGGACGGTCAAATGCCAGTCAAGATGGATTTAGACCAAACAAGCAAATGCTCATTCTATCCCCCACTCTACGAAATTCGTTCGTTACACAAAACGTGTAACGAACGAACAGTCTATCTCACTGAGACTGACAGCAATAGCTGTCATGCTACTTCAGTCAGACTCGGTGACACTGCCTGAAACAGCATGTGTTTACGAACGTTTCCGAAGGCAAGTAATTTCTCACTACACCTGTACTCACAGCAGCAGAAAAATTATATAACTTACTTAAGTGAATTATGCTGCCCTGGTACCGATTCGATTATATAATTTTCATTACCCACAATATTTCAAAGATAGGTTCCAAAAGCTGTATTGCTAGCCTAAGATCATGCGCGCCTGGTACCATATCTTATATTTAGATAGATGCATACGAAGCCATAATGGCCACTTTTGATCTCTATTCACTGCTATTAGGATTCAAAATCGTCATCATCATCATCACCAGCCTATGATAGTCCACTGCTGGACGTAGGCCTCTCCTATTAACTATGCGTATAGACGCATTAGGAGGTAAATGCCCATAATCGCCACCCTGGGCAAGCGGATTGGCGATCGCAGTAATGTGTCCACTATGATGACGCTGCTGCCCATCAACAATCTTTTATTAAATAATGGTAAGTGACACTTCAATCCCTTAGTCGACTCTTACGACACCCGCAGGAGGAGTTGGGGTGGTGACAAATGTATTCTTACTGCCGTCACCACAAGGATTCAAAATGTATATGGGTTAATACTGTGCAGATGTAGAATCGCGACTAAGTAGAGACAATATTGTCTGGAAATGATGAATGTGAAAAATGTATGTTGCGTGGTATTAATACTGTGCAGAATCGCGACTAGGTAGAGACAAGATTGTGTGGAACTGATGACTGTGAAGAAAAACACGTGCGAAAAATTTACATTGTGTGGCAACAATATTGTGCAGAATCGCGACTAGGTAGAAAAAAGATTGTATGTAACTAATGACTGTGAAAAAAAACGCATGTTATAAACTTCAGCTGTGTGGAATTAATTTTGTTTAGAATCACGACTAGGAAGAAAAAATAATGTCATAAACGTCGAATAATCCATCATAACATTGTGCACTTTTTACAAAATTTATCAAAAATGGTAATTTTAGCAAAAGCGTATTCAGTATCGTATTTTGCTAAGAGTAAAAACGTAACGAATCTCCTTCTGTTCCCTAATTAGTATCATAATCAATATCATCATGTCAGCCGGAAGACGTCCACCGCTGAACATAGGCCTCCCCCAAAGATTGCCACATTGACTGGTCCTGTGCCACCCGCATCCAGCGGACTCCTGCGACCTTCACCAGGTCATCAGTTCATCTTATAGTGGCCACGCTGCGCCTTCCGGTACGTGGCCTCCACTCGAGAAGCTTTCCGCCCTAATAGCCAGTAATTAATGTGAGATGTTGAAATTGTCCTGAAACGACCCACTATTTTTACATCCTGTATAAACTCAGTTGGACGTGTGGTGACGGCAGAATACAATTGTCAGCACCCCAACTCCTCCTGCGGGTATCGTAAGAGTCGACTAAGGGATTGAAGTGTCAGTGTCACTGACCATTATTTGATAAAAGATTGATGATGGGCAGCAGCGTCATCACAATGGACACATTACTGCGATCGCCAATCCGCTTGCCCAGTGTGGCGATTATGAGTATTTACCTCCTAATGCGTCTATACGCATAGTTAATAGGAGCGGCCTACATCCAGCAGTGGACTATCATAGGCTGATGATGATGATACACTCTGTATAGCTTAGCATCGCAGCGATGGCCATAACTTAGACCACGTCAGACAGCTATCGGACCTCTGACGTGTTCAGACAAGTTCATTTTCTACAATCAGACCATAAATTTGCTGCTTCGGTCTTGTCTGTTTTAGATTTGACCTAGCTTAGCTTTGCAAAGCGACTGCTAACATAAGGAAAAAGGTGGTTTCAGTCAAAGTACATGAAATTTTGATACAATTTAGATTCAAATCTATTTTCTTTGATAGGTAATGGGACAACTCTTTTAAACTTATACGTAATTTACGCGACGTGTTTTCTGCAAGCGGTATATCGAAATATTACCCACTGACAGTAACTGATGCTATACAGGGTGGAAAGGGACGACGTTCCTTCCCACTACCGACCGAGTCTACCAACCAATACGATGAACTATCAGTATAGTACCAACAAATAAATATTTAAAAAAAAATATAACCCCTCATACAAAGTGAGGGATTAGTTAGAGTTCAATAGTATGGAAAAGTAAATTTTCCATGTACGCTTTTGATGTTGGTCCCATACTGAAATTTCATCGTTGTGGTCGGTAGACTCAGTCGGTAGCGGGAAGGAACGTCGTCCCTTTCCACCCTGTATATTGTGGCAACATATGAACGAATAAATAAAAAAAACGACTGCCGTTTAAAAAACGAACTAAAATGTATTCACTATGATAACGCTGCCCATCATCAATCGTCAATAAATGTATGGTATGGTAAGTAATACTTCATTTCCTTAGTCGACTCTTACGACACCCACGGAGAATTGGGGTGGTGGCTTAAGGAAACAGAAATATTAGTACTCAATAGCCTTACCGCAGCAAGTAATCACGCTTCAATATAAACCCCTTTTCCACTTTTTGTCGTTAACATACACGTCTAAAACCCCCTTTATCTTGTTATCAACTGTCACCCATTGCGACCCTTTCTTTCCACCACTTCAATTCCAAAACGACCTATCTTCTTAGAAAAAACTTTTATGATAAGTCCTTACGCTTCTTGAAACTGAGTACGCAACTTGGCTCCAAAAGGTTGTATGTTATAAGAAAATGTTTGTGACTTACGTCGCTTTTGGTAGAGGGGTTACAGTAGCTCGCTAATAGGGGGGCCCCCCTCGAAATCTTCTACGGATGGATGTTCTAATATTCAAATGGGATACGGAACTATTATTGTTGGAGCCACTGTCGATATGAGGGGGTGTGAGTGATCTTGATACTTTAGAACATTTACACAGTCATACGACCAGAGTACAGGTTTAGCAATAACTACCATGGCAGTTATAAACTTATATTAATTAGATCGCGGCGAGCGCATTATTTGTGTATTTATTTATCACAAACATTAAATTTGTTCCTTGGTCGTTGCTGTGTATGTTTTTAAGTATTTATAATATACGTGTCTATCTATTATATACAGTGTCGTCGCCTGGTACCCGCATCACAAGCCTTAATTGAGCTTACCATGGGACTAGGTCGATTTGTGTAAACTGTTCCAAGATATTTATTTTTATTTATGCATGGAATTATTGAGTTACGGTATTTTTTCGACTTATTGATTTCATTGTTCGTCAGTTAAGATAAATAACTGATAATTATACACAATGTTTTTCTTCATATGCTACAAATTTAACAGAAGCTTATTTAGGTCAAATATAATTAATTTCTCTAAGAAACTAGTGTTTTAACTCTTACTGTTATTGAATTATTAAAAAAAATAATTTTAATGACTGAATTAGTGTATTGAAACCTTTATTATATACTAATGTTACTTATTTTGACATGTGCCGTCAGTCACCTAAGATAAACTTTTATTTTATTCTTATGTTTATCTAACACTTACCATTTCATTTATTATATACGCAAATCGAAACGAACTACCTGTACAAAGAATTCAATCTGTCGAACAAATTCCGCAAAATTGCACGTATTCTGAACTCGGCTTCGTATCCAAAACAAAGCCAACATAACATGTCAAAATTGTCAAATCACAAAACCGCCACAGGCAAGTACCAAGAGCTCTCGCGCGAGGCAACTTCTTTGCATACTTCCCCGAACGCTGGTGTCGGTGCGATACGTCACTTATATTGTCTGCCTACACATATTGCTTGCTAGTGATGGGCGTTGTATCGATATAATATCACATAAGGAAACTCAAAGTCTTAAATATTTTGTAAGTATTTTTTGTATAACCCTTTACACCCGGGTTGGTACGATCGTGACATCGCGACTTTTCGGTTGCAAAGGGCTAAGGCTATTTGTTTCTAAATAAAAGTAAATAATTCAGTTTATATTATGAATTTCGTATACCGATTCTGCTATTCCTGCTGTGTTACAAAAACACGGTTTGGAGTAAAATAATTTAGGTATCAGCCGCAAAAGCTGAGGATATGGGTTCAAATATCTCCTCCGGAGATATTTATTGTTTATTTGTTTAAACTTTATTGCACAAAAGTAAAACTTCCATGAGGCATTCTCTACCAGTCAACTTTAAGGCAAAGCAGAGAGATTGCGAGCGGCGTTGGTTAACTCGTTATTTTTTAATTGGTATAAGACCAGGACACACTGGATGCAGGTCGCATCTAACCGGTACATGTGGAGGTCCAGAGGGGAGGCCTATGTTCAGCAGTGGACGTGTTATGGCTGAGATGATGATGATGTTTAGACTTAATTTAAACTATCTTGGGACATACGAACGCCGACCCAGTGCTTGACAATAGAGACCTAGGTTCTCCGAAACATGTCGTGCATATACACGTGAGTTTAACCGTTTATCGTCATCACCATTTATTTGTATATGCCATCAAATATTTAAATATATGTAGGTATTTAATAAATAGTATTATGAAAGTTATTCATGCTAATTACAGTGTGTACTCTGTTTAACAGCCAATTTAAAAAATATAGCCACGTATTTTTGATCACTTGTAGACAATTTGGAACCGTCGCCTTTTTTCACTCCCGAAATTCGTTACTAGAGGTCGGAAATATGGGTGCAAAACTTTAACAAAACTTCAAAATGGACATATCGGAACACTTTAGCCAAGAAAAATACGAATATTATTGAAAAATGTAGTAAATTTAAATTTTAGTTTCATGAAAGGCCTTTAAATACTTAATTAAATTGTTTTGCAATCGACTGATTAGAGAAATCATCATCATATCAGCCGAAAGACGTCCACTGCAGAACATAGGTCTCCCCCAAAGATTGCCAAAATAACCGGTCCTGCGTCACCCGCATCCAGCGGCCTCCTACGACCTTCACCAGGTCGTAGGATCAGTCCACCTTGTGGGGGCTTACCCACGCTGCGCCTTCCGGCACATCAGAGAAATGCATTTTTTAGTACAGATGGTGCCTTTTTTAGGCTCTAGTGCGAGAAGTGTGTCATTATACGTCAGGTCCAAGACTTTGGAGGGCTATCTACACTAAAAAACGTCATACGAGATACGTGCAAAAACGAAATTCGTTACTCGTGTCGATTTGAAACACTCCCTATCGATCGTGTTTTAAACCATCGGCACTCGTTTCCAATTTCATGTTTTTCGCACTTGTGTCGTAATGTACTTTTTATACGGCACATTAACCCTTCCATCGACTTTTCCCAACCCTAGCACTAGCTAGATATATCAGCTCACTTCATTTATTCGCATGCCGTATCTTTTGTTTGCTATATTTTTGACAAGTACAAAGCGGAATCTGCGCGTGTCATACGTTTGACAGACGAGTGGGGGGCGGGGGGGTGAGAAGGGGGTGCTAAGTTGTTATTAAGTACTGCACTTGGGTTTGAATGTACATTGTAGTGTATTGGATATTGTCTGCTTGTGGGATGCGGATGGTGTGGAGTTATGTAAAAAATACTCACATAATATGACCGTGTATCGCTGTAAAACGGTTTTTTTCTGTCGAGATGGTGCTTTATACATGCTAGTGCGAGAAGTGGTTCGTTTTACGTCAGGTCGAAATCTTCGGAGGGACATCTGTATCTACTGAAAACCGTCGTAAAGAATACACTTACGAAAAGGAAATTTTATTCGTAACTCGTTTCAATTCGTAACTCGTGTCGATCCGTTTCTTAGTACAGCATGGTATGACTTGGACTAATATGTAATATTCTGTGCCATGACTTTGCAAGTATCGGTAACGTTAGGTTTTACTCAATACGTAAAGCGGATGATCGCGCTGGCTTCAATATGTCATTGCGAGCGCGATAGAATGCATTACTTATCGAGTAAAACCTAACGTATGCTTTACTTTCCTACTCATGGTACGACTACTGTTCACTCTCGTTCAGAATATAATTTAAATTTAGAAATTAATTGTTTTTTTTTTTTATACCACGTCGGTGGCAAACAAGCATACGGCCCGCCTGATGGAAAGCAGTCACCGTAGCCTATGCCTATAGCCGACCCAAAAACAACATATGTTTTTGCCAACATAAATAAGTATTTTTTATTAAGTAGGTACTGGGCCAGCGTTGACACCACGCAAAATAGGAACGTTTGATGTCGAGTTGCGGAAAAAATGGTCAGAATACAACAACAATAAGTATTTAAATTAACATTGATTCGAAATAACGTAAATGAAATGTACAAAATAATAAGAACATTAATAGCAGGTTCGGATTACATAGTGTTCGTTAAGTGTGTGTTTGACGTAAAGATATGGGAGCGATCCGAAGTGATAATATGCTTTTAACTACATATTTGAATGGTCGGCGTTATGCCAAGATGCGCCAAGAACAAATAAACATTATGATTTTATTAACATGTTCATTATTTCTCATTTTATTTAGTACTTAGGTATTGTGGAGGCTAATAATCAGGATGTTAAGCGAGAACTGCAGTAGCCTATGGACCCTTAAAGTTATAACAGTTTCCCTGCTAAACTATTTGTAGTACTAAACCTACTAATTTATTTCGCATTTGTAAGTTCATAGAGCGTATGTTGAGCAATTAAGGGATAAAAATGCAGCTTCGACTGTCATATCAATGGATCCTGTAGATATATTTATAATACGTCATCATACCATCAGAATCACAACACCAGAAAGTTAACAGTATGATCTATTTGCAATGTAAATATTACATTAATGTAATTGTTTTACCTTTACTGCTATAAATTCTACGCTACATTGAAATGTTTACAACTAGAAACTTTCATAAAATTTAAAAAAGTTATGAAATTTTACAATGGGGATCGTCTTTTTGCTATCAAGTAAACACGAAACAAACATTACAACAATTTAGTCTTTTGTATTATGTGTTAAGATAATTATTCAAGCGACGAAATTAATAAGGATTTCTTCTTAAAAATTGTGTCACTTGAATTACCTACCTACTAAACATTGTTTTCCCAAAAACCTCAATAAATTTAATGTTTCCCTGAAGGTTATAATTATAAATTGTAGCTGGCTACATACAACATAACAACATCCACCGTCGCCCCAAGCCGACATAATTTGATTAATTTCCGACTGAGACAAAATGTGCACTAATTAAAACTAGTGTAAGTGGCTGGCGCGATAAGAACAGTTTGGGAGCGTTTGACGTGGCATCGGCTTTCGTTACGTATTATCTGTACGCTAAATATAGGGTGCACTGAGTAAGCCAAGATGCTAAAACACTCAGTATCGTAGCGTACCTAGTTTTCTTTCTGTCACTCTTCCTCAACCGACTTCAGAAAAGGAATAGGTTCGCAATTCGACTGTATGATTTTTATGTCTGTTACCTCAGAACTTACGATTTTGATGATTATTTTTTTATTTGAAAGCTGATGCACACCGATTGGTCCCATTTTATCAATTAGTGCGAAAATACAGTTGCGTTTCGTTTACTAGTAGTTAAGCGTTGTATCCTAAATGTAGGGTGAACTGAGTACTCGGAAGCGTTGTGTAGTTTTCTGTACGTCACTCTCCTATTAGTGCGAAAAAGACAGTTGCGTTTAGTTCGCTAGTAAGCGTTACGATTGGCATGGCATCTTTGATACATATTCTATATTTAGACTTGTCTCCCTATTCATAACAACCTGATATGGTTGATATCTACTAGCTATAATTTGTTTTGTATTTGTTTAGATCAAATTCTAATTAGCAAAACAATTTAAATGGGCGAATCAACTATTTCCGGTCTGTTATTACCATGGTTATTGGTTACGGTCTCCTGAGGAACCCTGTTTTTATGCAAAATATGTTACTTAAATTATGAAAAGATGTATGTAGTTCTTGTTTGTAGGTGGTCCACTAAAGGGCTAATTAACACCAGAATTACTCAGGAGACCGTAATCATGGTAATAATAGACCGAAAAAAGTTGATTCGTCCAAATAATAATTCCATCATCCATCCATCATCAGCCTATGATAGTCCACTGCTGGACGTAGGCCTCTCCTATTAACTATGCGTATAAACGCATTAGGAGGAAAATACCCATAATCGCCACGCTAGGCAAGCGGATTGGCGATCGCAGTAATGTTTACACTATGATGACCTACGAAGCTGGAGGTTCCGGGTTCGAATCCCGGCGAGGGCATTATTTGTGTATTTATTTATCACAAATATTTGTTCCTTGGTCATGGTTGTATATGTATTTAAGTATCTATATGTATCTATCTATTATATATATCGTCGCCTGGTACCCACATCACAAGCCTTAATAGAGCTTACCGTGGGACTAGGTCGATTTGTGTAAGATGTCCCAAGATATTTATTTATTTATTTATTTATTTTATTTATGACGCTGCTGCCCATCATCAATCTTTTATCAACCATTCTGATTCTGACCATTGTTTGATAAAAGAAATAAGAATTAATGGACAATTATTTATTAAGCAAAACATTTATTTATTTCCATGTTATAGTTTTATTTATTTGAACGTCGCACCCTAATCTGTCGAACGCAAAAGGTGCTCCACAAAATTCCGCTCAGCGCGGTAAGTATCACAAAGTTGACTTTGACAAGAAATTACCGAGTTCAGTTGACACATTCAATTTGGAGAAAACGTAATAGTGTGCGGATAATTCGGAAACTTAACCGCTAATAGTGGTTTAATGTTGAGTTGGGTATTGGATGACGAACTTTGTTTTGTTACTCTTGATGTACGTTATCTATTCTTTACATACGTGTATTATATAAGTTGTTTCTCGAGTCACTAATAACCTAGCGTACACCCTATATAAGTCATACTAAACAACTTTTGGTATGGAACCAACGCCGAAATCTCGAAAAAAAAAACTTTTTCATACACATTGGTTACGTGATCTCCACATTTATTTTGTATGGGAAAGTATTTCAGTATGACTTAAACATACGGTCTGTGTAAGCACTGGATCATGGAATACCCTATGTTTAACTTCGCTGGCTGCCCCCATCATAAGTTTTAACTGAGCTAACCGTGGGACTATAGTTGTCGATTTCTAAGAATGAACATTAGACAATTCAGAAATGAGCCTTATATAATTATGTATGTATGACATTAAGTGACACGGAAAAAATGTGAGTCTTACCCCTATATTAACAAGGATTAATCTATAACTGTCGAAAGTGCATTTCTAGATCTCGCAGTGTATAGGTTGACTTATGTCTCCCAGGATATTTATTATTATTTTATTTTATTATATTAGTTAGATTAATATGATATGACTTACTATTAGAGACTTCATCTCTAGTTAACCCTTAAATCGACAACGACACTTTTTTTGAAAAAATACATAATTATAGCTATAGTTTATATGCCTATTTACATAATTTTGAATAATAGAAAATTTATAAAAAAATCACTTATGGATAGTTCTCCAGAAATCATATGTCAAGTATGTTGCACGTTGCCAACTATGCAGTGAATAGGTATTGGGCTTGAACGTCCAGTATTTTTGCCATTGCCAATTGTACGGTTAATTTAGTTTACTATATTTTTAATATTTTTTTACATGTATTATATGAAACAAGATATTTTATGTCAAAATCTTTATTAAAAAACTTACAATTTCAATAAGTAAGTAGTAATATCTTAGAACCTGTGGACTACAAATGAAAAAAAAGGGACACTGAAATTCAAGGCTGACATAGAATAATATATGTTTTTATAAATGGTAAATATAAATTCACCTGGTTCTACGTCAGCCTTTGAATTCAGTGTATCTTTTTTCCATTTGTAGTTCACAGGTTCTACGATTTAGGTTCACAATGAAGTAAAATCAATGCATTTAGAGCGGCTTGATTTACTTGGCTCATCATCAACCAGCGATGTCCTAATGATGTCCTTATCATACGGGAAGCAAAACTTTTTTCAGATTGACTTTTGTTTACATGTTTGTTGGACTCTTCTCCGAGTAAATTAAGTCGCTCCAATCAGAAATCAATACTGGGAGTCACTGAAAATATGCTGTTTTCTGTACTGCTGTACAGCATCTTCCTCGTCTGAGTTTTCGGCATCTAGGAAACTTTTTATGGACTTGAAATCACACAGCTTTATTAGAAATACATTACATAAAAATAAATAAAATAATATATAAATATATTAATAATTCTTTAATATATTGGGCAGCAAGAGCTCATTGAGTGCGAAGATCTATTTTGTTATTAGTACCTACGTCGTTATGAGTAGTAAGTAAAAAAAAGTGGCCATATAGCAATATATGATATAGATGTTATTGCAGGTCACTTAGTGCTGGTTTTTACATAAAAAGTGTCCCGTTTTCATTTCATTTGAGTGGTTTTACTCGAAATTATAATGTGTTGATGAAGCACGGCAACATTGGCAACGAGAAAAATACTGGACATAGTTAAAACACCATATCATTGGCAACGGGAAAAATACTGGACATAGCAACAACTACATAAAACGTGGCGTAGTTGCCAACGGGAAAAATACTGGACATTCTACTTTGCAAGTAATAAACTCATTGATGAACTGTGTTAGAAGTTTCAAGTAAACAGAAATATGTACTTCAAGTATTTAGTTAAATAGATGTGCAAATTAGACAAAACCTTATCATACAAAATGACGAAAAAAAAATTGTTAACGTTAGCCCGGGCGACGTGTCCTTCCCAATTGGGTATCTTGGCGGCGATTTATAACAAACTAGCGTTTCTGTTGGCTCGACACATTTTTTTTCAGAATAATAATCATTATGCAATACACTTACACTGCTTAGTTTTCGTTTCAGCGTTTTGGTTTCTCGTGTAGATTTTTGTGTTTTGGATGTCTAGTATTTTACCCGGTATCGAATTAAGGGTTTTACTATATTTGCATTTATATTAAATCAAATCTTTCTTTCGTTTTTACCTGTTAGCTGTAAGACTTTGATTATTGATCTGTTATCTGCCTCAGGCCTAAAAGCGTTGAAATCCTTCACCGAATCCATCCAAAAAATTTCATTCTACCCCTCCATATTAAGTGTATCATATATGTGGAAAAAAGCGTTATTGTAAACATATTTCAGCCGATACGCGCGTTCGCGTCGTTTCCAGCGACATTTGTATTCATTTGCCATATATTTCGAAGGCAGAAGGATTTTCGATTCCTATACGCTTTTTTATGATATTCTCAAGGTGTTTTGGCTCCCTCTGTTAATGGTTGGGGGTGAGAACTATTTTTGGTTTTAGATTTATTGTTTCAAAATGATTTTAAAGATAGTTCGAATACATCTTATGCAATAAATATTGTGTGTATAAATAAATATCTTGGGACATCTTACACAAATCGACTAAGTCGCCGGTAAGCTCAATTGAGGCTCGTGATGTCTGTACCAAGCGACGATACATATACATATAACAGATAAATAATTATAGAGATTAAATACATACCATACAGCCACGACCAAGGAACAAATATTTGTCATAATTAAATACACAAATAATGCCCTCGCCGGAATTTGAACCCGGAACCTCCAGCTTCGTAGGCAGTGTCACTACCAACTAGGCTACGGAGGCTGGCAATTCACACATGCCAATACATTAAAAAAATACGTTCTTCGATTAGGTACATTGTATGAATATAATATATTTGCTAGTGTTCTATGAAAGCTATTATATATTATATTAATTAATGTACACTGCTTTGCCATTTTGCTAATTTTCTTTATAAATACATACCAAATGCACCGTCTAAAATATTTCAGCTTTACCTTAAAGTCAGCTGGTAGATAATTCCTCATGGCATTTATTCGATGATATTTTCATACGATGAGTTTTATTTCGTGTGATAAAAAATAAAATTACCTACATTTACATAGTTTTGTATTACGAAGTGTTACTTTTCATTTGAGTAGAAGATTTCCAATAGTATGAGATTGTAAATGAGTTAATCACTTTTTATGTCACGCGTTACCATGGTTAGTTTCTCTTGAGTCACCTTTAAAATCAAAGTTTAATAGCATTAAAATGTAAAAAGCTCTGAATATTTTGACAGTTATGCCATCTTTCCAAGGTGACCCACCTCTTTCCAAGATGGGTCACCTTGGAAAGATGGACCCACTAATCATGATAGTAGAGAGCGTGTAGAATACTTCCTTTTGACAAACTATGCAACTGTTGTCTCCTGAGTGACATGACAGAATACACAAAAAAGTGATTGACCCTAATGTGTCCAAAATACACGATGCATAACAAAAAAATTACCAGTATTTTTTTTATGTAACGAAGGTAGACAACTGAGCTCTTAGCCCACCTAAACAGCAAGAACTGAGGCCCATGGACATAGCGATCAAAAAATCGCCTATGCGCTGCCTACCCTGAGGACTTAGATGGATTGCCTCTATCCATGCCAGTAATTACACCGGCTATCTTACCCCCAAACCGAAACACAGGCAGTGCAAACACTGCTATTTAGCGGCAAACTGACTACAGCAGTAACTGAGGCTCATGGACATAGTGATCAAAAAATCGCCTATGCGCTGCCTACCCTGAGGACTTAGATGGATTGCCTCTATCCATGCCAGTAATTACACCGGCTATCTTACCCCCAAACCGAAACACAGTGCAAACACTGCTATTTAGCGGCAAACTGACTTATTACGCTCATATGACAGAAAAAAAATGTTCACCTGATTCACGATCAAAGGAATCAAGAATGTAAAACATTCACTCAAACAAATGTGATCCTCAACAATGTGATTCATTCACCCTTAGAGCGGAATAGCCGATGATTGTCATTAGTTATCATCAGATCAAAGGGTGCATGAGGTGCATTTGCAAAAGGGTATAAATGAGTTTTTATAAAAAAAAATGACAATAATGAAAAGATACCTATCCATCCAAGTTGAATTTAGATTGAATCGGAACCGGTTTTTTTGAAAAAACCTCGAATTAGCTTAATGTTTTTAAATGTTGTTACACTCTTTATGTAGTACAAAATATTTTATGTACCTAATTAACCAAACCGTATTTTTGAATTACTCCATTAACAAGGGATTTATTTATTTTATTTAATAATTGACAAATAAGCTTGCAGTTATACACCAAGTCGCTTACAAATAAAATATACCACTTATATAACGTATGCTGTATGGCGAAAAAATCTGAATCCGATCCCTGTATCCAATAACCTGTCAGTAAAAAAGACGCTAAATTCAATTTATCTACTGGCATCCTACATTTTTGAAGTTACCACCCTTTCATACTAAAGGAGATTGTTGGACAGAGTATATTCAATAAAACAATTATGAAAATCTTTTGAACTGAAATTTGAAAATGGAATTCGGGGTCGAGTACTTTCGACATTGCCAAATAAAATATCATACATTACGACTCCTACTATTATACTAGAAGCATACGCTGCCCTTAAACTATTCTTCTTTGAAGAAAATACGAGTAGGTACCTACTACCTAAATATGATTTATTACTTACATATTGTAAGTAATTTCGACATTCTGCAAATAAGATGTAGGTATACCACCAAACTAACTCTTAAATTTTTAAAAGAATCAAGTTAAAACCATACAGTTTAACGATCAGTTCAGCGTAAAAAAAAACTAATATTACTATTATATTTGGTACAAAAAATCTTTCACGTGACTGAATCCACCTTCGAACCAAGTCAAATGCCAAAAACACGTAACTGAAAAACACGCTCAAATGTCCCACCGTGACCCAAAACACCAGAAATATGCGCATGGAGAATTCTCACTTGCATCCACATGCACTCATGCATATGCAACGGCTTGCATATGCATGGGAGCCATCTTTGATCCGCTTCAAACCGGTTTTGTCGTGTTATTGTTTACTAATCGGCATTTGTTTTTTTACAGATTGAAAAGGGTGGGATTTTAATTGACTTTTTGAAATTGCAAGTGCTGTTTCGTTTTCATTGCATGTTTTTGGTGAACGTGTTAAGGGTGAAATAAAAGAGATACGTTCTAATCTGTGCCGTGCTAAATTGTCACTTCATCGTTTTACGAACAAACACAATTATTTTTATAAATACATATTTTTATATTATACATGAGGTCTTCTTGTTAGGTACATGGTATCTAATATTTTTCCTATAAGGTTCGAAGTACTATAAAAATAGAAAACCAAATAATGAAACAATACAGAC
>JALPQI010011718.1:0-51081 GCA_025490895.1 Thaumatotibia leucotreta
ATGTAAACGCGTTAATAGTAACTGCGTGGACGATTTTGTTACTGGGTTTGATTTATTCTAAACTAGGTTTTATTTTGAAGTAATAAAGACGTGTTTTTACAATATTGTTCTATAATTTGAAATAGATAAAGAAAGGTAGTAATTTTGTAAATGTATTGTGCTTTTATTTTGAGTTTATTTTTAAGAAAAAAAAATCCTGAAAATTACTGAAAGAAAAAATAAATTATTTCCATATTTGTGTATTTGGAATCAGTGTCGAGTTAATTAGGCAATAATTAGTATATTTACGAATTATATGCACAAATTTTAAGCGAAAAGGATGGATCCTTTGTTACTGCACTTCCAACGTTTGCTGCTGAAATTAATGAAATGAGTTTTCCCTTTGCGATAAGATTTAAATTTAACTGACAGTGTTTTGTAAATTGAATTTTTGGTTATTTTGTGGACTATTTGCGATAGGAGAGTTTATATAAATCTGAAATGAATTCAATGTTTCATAAGAAAATTTATAACCGACTTCAACAGATTTCTCCTAGATTCCATTATCAGACCCTCTGGGTTGGCACTATGGGGGTCAGGTCATCTCAACAGGACCATCTCGGGGTTATTTATAAATTTGTTAATCGGTTCACGATCCTCGGACATATCGAATACCTATTAAGGTACATTTAGACCAAACGAGCATTCGCTCATTCTATCTCCCACTCTACGAAATTCGTTTGTTACACAAAACGTCAAAATTCGTTGATTTCGTAGAGTGGGGGATAGAATGACCGAATGTTTGTTTGGTCGAAATGCACCTTTACAAACAAAAACAAAATAGTCGAATTGAGAACCTCCTCATTTTTAAAGACGGTGAGTAAAAATCGAATCTCGAACGATATTTAAATGCCAAAAAAAATGAATTCAAGATCTCAAAAATACCATTTTAATTTTTCATCGGCAAATGCAAATGAAGGATTATAGGTACCTATATATGAAACGGCAAATTGTGAATCCCAAGTCGACAAAAGCCGACAAAATTAAAACGGAATTTTCGTAATCTTTCCAAAACGTGTTTACCTAGGCTCGTGCCTAAACAAATGGTTTATTCAAATAGGGTTCTGTGGACAATTAGTACCGGTTCTCACCGGTTTTTTACCGGGTTTTACCGGTTTTCTGAGCGTAATTAATCGTTGCGCGTTCGCGTTTTTTGCACCGTTTGTTTTGGGATTAGGGTTTTGTTTGTGCTTAGTAGCGAATTCTGTTTAAAAAGTATTTATTATGTTACTTTTATTTAATTTCTATTTATATATCTACTACGTATGTAAGTCGTCGCTTAGTCCCCAATGTCCCCATAACCCATATTTTTGATTTCCCCATAACGCAAATCAAAAAATTTGCCTTCAGGGGAACACTGCCCAAGACGAGAATTTTTATAAATATTGGATGTCATATACCAATGAAAAAACGACCAAGATCACCAACGTACCACGAGAATTTTTGATAAGTTGGTTAATGTTGAAAAATACAATACTGTAATGGTAGCCCCACTATTTTTAGTATGAAATGAAATGCTACGTGAGTAGCAGTTTGGGCAATGTTTCCCCCGAAAGTTGGCTGCTATGACGTATTATTGATGATTTTTTCGTGACACCATCCAAAGACACCTTCTTTGGCACCTAGTCTGGGTCTCATGATGGTATCGTTGAGAAATATTCAAGTTCATTTTTTATTTGTTGATTATATCTTACTACGTATTTCTTCGTAAACGTAGGTAAGTATGTCGTGTGGTGACGGCAGTAAGAATACATTTGTCACCACCCCAACTCTTCCCGTGGGCGGCGTAATAGTCGGCTAAGTGATTTATTTATTTAAAACTTTATTGCACAAAAGGAAAAAAAAATGTACAAAAGGCGGACTTAATGCTATGAAGCATTCTCTACCAGTCAACCTTCGGGCAAAGCAGAAAACATGTAGGCGGTGCAAGAAACAGAACAAAGCGGGTAACAGAATTAGAAGTAACTTTTGGAATTTAATATTCTAATTACAAATACTATACACACATAAGGGAATAAAATACATATACATACATAAACATACATATACATAAGATATCAGATGAAACTTACAATTGAGACACTAAGAACTTGCCATTCTGCCAGCAAAGTATTTACCTAAGGATTTTTTAAATGAGAACCTACTGGGGCATTGTCTTATTTTAACTGGAAGACTGTTCCAAAGGCGAGCTACCTGAACAGAGAAGGAATTAGACATATAAGTAGTATGGTGTGACGGAATACACAAAGAGAGGTTGCCAGTAGAGCGAAGTTGACGGACACGAGAAACACCATAGTAGTTAAAGAAATTTTTCAGATATTCGGGAGATTGAGGATCACTGATGATAGAAAAAAGAGTGCAGAGCATGGGAATGTTGCGACGAATTCGTATAGGAAACCAACCAAGTTTGGAGCGGAAAGAGGAGATATGGTCACACTTGCGGAGACAGAAAATGAACCTAATGCAGTTATTAAGTAAACGATCTAACTTGTTCAGAAGTTCTTCATTTAAATCCGGATAACACACATCACCGTAGTCAATTATGGGTAAGATCAAAGATTGAGCTAATAATATTTTTGTTTTAACAGGTAAAAAGTGTTTGAGCCGGTTAAGTGCGTGTAGAGAACCAGTTACTTTACGACTTATTTCAGCAACCTGCGTCCTCCAACTCAGGGAGCTGTCCAAAAAGATACCCAAGTCTTTTACACTCTGACTATAGGGAATCGGAGATGATGAGAATATTCATTATTTAGTCATTAATTAATCAGTTTAATCACATCATCAAATCTTTTTCATTTTTTTATTGTAGTGCGTATGTATTGGCGTACAGCTGTTGTGTTGTAACTATGATGTCTATTAAACAAAATAAGTAATAATATTTTTCTTTAAGCATTTTGCTTTCAAATACGTTTTAAGAGAAAAGAAGGGGCGCTTAAAGAGAGCAAATACTTGCGAAGCGCCGGCAGCCATCAAACGAGTCTGACAACACACGGGCTTTAATGGCGTCACTAGCAATGTACCGAGGAGAAGTTTCATAAGTTGCGAAACTTCTAAGGAGAATGATCTCGGCAATTCAAATTTTACTAGCAATGTAATCATGCCAAAACCGTTGCTTGCTTACTCAATTGTCAAAGACAATTCGTCATTACACTTTTTATAAGTTCTTATGGAAACATTCTCAATAAGAACTTACTCTCTAATTCTCATGAAATTTCTCGGAGATTTCAGAGTATATTCCCGCAATTTTGAGAATATTCTGCAACTTGTACAATTGTACATTGCTAGGCGTCACACAATCCAACTTTAGTTCGTTTTTCTGTGCGTTTTCCGAAATGCGAAAGCGAGATACGCCCACTCCAACCGCCCAAGCTCCTCTACGAGCCTTATAATCAGTTTTAGATTGCTAACTGGCTCCTTTAGTGTGCTTGGACCATCCAGGATTTAAAATAAATAAATAATGTACCTATACATATTTTCGGACATCTAATACAAATCGACTTAGTCCCACGGTAAGCTTGTGATGCGTGATGTAGGTACCAAGCGACGATATATAAGCGATATACACATATAGATATGTACCTGCTTAAATATACAGACACCCACGACCGAGGTACAAATATTTGTGATCAATAAATACACAAATAATGCCCTCGCCGTGATTTGAAACCGGAACCTCCAGCTTCGTAGACAGAATCACTACCGGCTAGGCTACAGAGGCATTTAAAAATATTGAAAAAAAAATGCAAATGTCTAGTCCCCGATCATATTTCAGAAAGAGGCATGTGTTGTCGGTACAAAATATAAAATAAAAGGTTCATATTAGTAAGGATTTTGTTCCTCAAAAAAGCGCGATGTAGTTTGTCTCCGTGTGTTTAAAAGAAAGAGAAGGAATGAACAATTAGGGTGGTCTTTTGTCACTTTTATTTCGGGGTGTTATTTAAATTGTTTTAGAATCGGATGAAGAATTGGACGGAGTTTAATGTTTCCTTATTTAAATTGCTTCTTTATCGTTCGTCTTTACCGAGTTTTGACAATAATGGCGATTTTTATACGAGATGAGAAATTCGATGCGGTTCTTTGAAACAAAGACGATGTTATTTTTAAGATGAAAGGATATTTCTTCTATCAAGACTGTTGATCTTTTCCGAAACACAATAGGTACTCTACTCACTATTCAACCTATAATAATAATAATCATCATCATCATATCAACCGAAAGACTGCTGAACCTAGGCCTCCCCCAAAGATAGCCACTATGACCGGTCCCGTGCCACCCGCATCCAGCAGACTCCTGCGACCTTCACCTATAATAATACGAATAGGGTAGGTATATACATTTTTTTCCATTAATGTGACCTGGTATAAGTATATTTTTTAATGAATAGCAGGAGTACGTACGTAGCAGGTAACTTGATCAGTATTTGCATTTATCTTCCGTTTTTATTTAAAATAAATCAAATAATTATGTCATAAATGAAGAAAAGTAGGTGTTTAAAGATTAAGATGGATTAAAACCAAACGAGCGAATGCTCATTCTATCCCCCACTCTACGAAAACAACGAATTTTGACGAATTACGTTTTGTGTAACGAACGAATTTCGTAGAGTGGGGATAGAATGAGCAACCGCTCGTTTGGTGTACATCCACCTTTAAATTAAAAGACATATTGGACAACCAATTTACCAATTAGTGCATAGAAAATATGTTATGCGTTAAGGTTTACACCCGTGGCTATAATAGTTGTAACGGAATGGAAAGGGATGAATGGATGTAAAGAAAGAAATAGAACATTTTCGACCAGGGTTGAAAGCAGGGTAGAAAAAAGACAAAAAAGAGAAATGTGTTTCAACACTAACACAAATCAAATTAAACGTAACCCTATCAGTTCCAATCTAAAGGGACGGTCACGGTAACGTATTAACGTATCGTAACCGTGTCGTGTTCGATTCGAGCCGTATTATATTATATATAACAATAATATTACTCGAAATTCTTACATAAAAGTACCTAGTCCCACGATAAGCTTAATTAAGGCTTTTGTTCTGGGTACTAAGTGACGATATTGTTAGTATAATACCTATACAAATTCCTATACCTATACAATCAACTGCAATCCTAGGTAACTCTAATGTAACCATATCAAAATACTTTTTAAACTAGCTCCATCTTCTTCGCAAAGGCGTCTAGCCTTGTGAGTGAACATATACCCGAGAAAAAAATTAGTGGTGGTTGCTAAAACCAAGTGACCGAGCGGTACAGTCATCAGCCGCGAAAGCTGAGTAGTGAGTACGTGGGTTCGATTCCCACCTCGGACGTTGGTGATCTTGGTCTATTTTTCTTTGGTATAATGACGACGGTTATATATATCGTCGCCTGGTACCCACATCACGAGCCTTAATTGAGCTTACCGTGGGACTAGGTCGATTTGTGTAGGATGTCCCAAGATATTTATTTATTTATTTAATGACATCCAATATTTATAATAACCTCCGAAATATTTATTCACTTAGAGTACCTATAGTAACATTTATTCAGTGCATTTCTCTGAGCATTTCAATCGCTGTGACTTCGGTGGCAGCCTTATCACACGAATCCCGTGAGAGATGCAAGAACTTTTGGATATCTTGGTAGACGTATTTGACAACTACCAAGATATCCAAAAAGTGTATGAAATATCCACGGAAATCGGGTAATAATGTTGTGACCGAAGTCACGGCGGATGAAACGCTCAAAGAAATGTCCTGGAGAAACCTTTTTATGATTCCGTGTTTTATTTAAGCCGTGTGGACGTACCTTAACTTGGTCACGGGTCCCGGACTCATGAAATCAATTGCGCCCGGAAGGGACTAATTGCATCGGATTACGCATTTGCAGGAATAAAACGACCGGCTTGTTGGTACTCCGATCAACGAGTGTTTTTTGCTTTTGCTTAATCGAATAAATGTTTCGATATATTTGTTTTTCTCGTAACATTGCGGGTAGCATTGTACCGAGGAGAAGTTTCATAAGTTGCGGCACTTGCATAGAGAATGTTCTCGGGTATCTCAATTTAACAAATAATCTAATCAAGCCAAGACCGTACTAGATACATGCCTTATGAGCTATGTTTACTGCCTTGTTTACTCATTTACGATTTAAAATAATTGCTTATAACACTTTTTTATAAGTTCTCTTGGAAACATTCTCCATGAGAAGTTACTCTTAAATTCTTATGAAAATACTAGGAAATTTCCAAGTACCTATATTCCCGCAATTTTGAGAATTTTCTGCAACTTGTACATTGCTAAACATGGGCTAATTAGTGGTATGCTGCGATCTAGCCCATTAAGCCTGCAACTAATACTAGAGTTGCTCTTAGGCAATTATAATATATCTTTTCTTAGTATTAATATTTTTACTGTTATTTTAAGTAATTCTTCTTAATATATAAGTAGTCGCGTTGTAAAAAAGCGAATCATAGTACCTATGTGTTTTAAAACTACTAGTAGTCTAATGCAATAAGTACGGGTGTGCTTTTCTCTTCCTCCACATAGTTGTTCTTAGGAATTCATTAAGGAATTAAATTATGAAAAATTATGTCGTGTAAAACTTAATACAAGTTGCAAGTGCACTGGATAGTGTCATTACTTAGCGGAAATAATAAACAGCAGTCAAAGTCAAATGATTCTTTATTCGGATTGGGATAACAACAAACTCTTTTGAATGGGTCTAAGTTACACATAAAATTAAAAACTTCCGGTTCTAACCCTACACCACAGACCCGAGAAGAACCAGTAAGAAATTTGGCGGTACTTGTTTTTTTTTTTCAAATAAACTTACAACTAACATGCATTAAAAAAAACGAAAAGTTTATAAGCCCGATTTGCCACCAACATTGTTAAAAAACAAAAATTGGAATGATGTAAGTCAAACGTAACTTTCAGGAAGCGATAGCAATAACAAACCTTTGTAATACCAAATGACGTATCTGAATGTAAAATAAACGGCGGTTATTACCTTTTTGTCAATGAGCCGTTCACCTCTGTTGACCTAAAAATGTAATGAAAAATGGTCGCACTTCCTATCGGTCCCCACTCGACCCTCCTACGATTAGATGTATTCCATGGGATTTGGGGTTCAGTAAAGAACGCTTGATGATGATAATGTAGCCTTTACGAACAAATAAAACCTGGAAGCCGCACGCCATACTAAATTGCCTTTAAAAATCGGTCATGAATTTTAGTTGACAATAAGTGTCACCCCCTCTTCAATGCATCACGGCAATGCATTTCAATGTCAACCTATAAAAACTTAACCACCGTTTAAAAAGAGTTATGATTGGTCCATCAAAGTTTTGATTGGTTATAAGTATAAGTTATATTCAATAAACATTTTCAAAGATGTTGCGACGAAATATGCGCGGTGTTAAGAAAAGCGCTATGTCCTGCCCATCTTCGTAAATTGAAAAATAGTTGTGATTGGTCTGTCAAAGTTTTGATTGGCTAATGGCTATATCCGATATAAGCATTTGTCAAAGATGTTGCGCCGAAATATGGCGGTGTTAAGAAAAGCGCTATGTCCTGGTATCTGGGTACAATTGAACAATTGTTTTTGGGGGCATTTTTGAGCTGACGTTAGACGTCCATGTTATACATGTATGGTCGCAGTGTAGCCTAGTTCGTAGTGACCCTGCCTACGAAGCTGAGGTTCCGGGTTCAAAGCATTATTTATGTATTTGTTTATCACAAATATTTGTTCCTTGGTCATGACTGTCTATGTATTTAAGTATCTATCTACTCTTATTATATATATCGCCGCTTGGTACACCCACATCACAAGCCTTAATTTAACTTTCCGTGGGACTAGGTCGATTTGTGTAAGATATATGTCCCAAGATATTTATTTATTTAACTTTTCTGATCAGCTGGCCTCGCCAATAATCACGAGACCAATTTTTTGAAAACAGTCACGTGATGTTTCGTTTAAATCTGTCATTATAATACAAGTATTACTTTTCGCTTATCATCCTGAATAGATGATACACACAAAGATGCCTTGACTGAGGTTCGAACCCGGGACCTCGAGCTTCCCAGGCAGTCAATACCAATACAAATGAGTTACGAAACGAACATATAATCACGCAAATGTTTACCATAATAATATATTGTATGTATGTAAATTATTAAAACATTATTTTTTATTTATTTTGATTATGGGCCACCTCTTAATGCGTCGATACGCATAGTGAACAGGAGAGACCTACGTCCAGCAGTGGACTAAGAAAGGCTAATGGACGTGACGATGTTTTTTCTACTGCGATGGTCTAAAATAAGCATCTTCTTCGTATTCTTTCATTATTCTATCTTCTTCTGCTTACCTAATGGGAAGCAGTTCACTGCGATAACTGATTCCAAAAGGTTCACGTGTGATAAAAGCAACCTTAAACGGCAATCCAAATGGAACCCCATTAAAGTCTAAGGTGAGAAGTTTGCCAAACATTCCTAAACCGTTAGGCAAACAGACTGACTAGAGCTATGCTTTTCGCCTAAATTGAGCTTTATTGTTAGGGATTTAAGGGCTTCAAAATATTGACACTGAGATCTAGTTTTCTGGTGAAATTGAATCCTATTCGTGGTTATCTGGGAAAGTGTAGATTTTTTTCAGAATTCGATTGGTATTAGGGCCTGTTTCTCAGTGTCTTTACTTTAGAAGTAAAGTGTTGAATAACCTTTTTGGTCATATAAATTAACCGGACATACTTAAAATTTCCCGATAAAATAGTTTGTACTTCAAATACACTTTTAAAGTAATGTTTGGAGATTGTGAAAACACAAATAAAATATCAAATCAAAGAAAAAACGACCAAGATCACCAACGTCCGAGGTGGGGTATATTAGCTAATAAATAACTAAGTATTCCCCACCTCGGAAGTTGGTGATCTTGGTCGTTTTTTCTTTGGTATATGACATCCAATATTTATAATGTTTGGAGCCTAAAATTGTACCTATATAGGTATATTTATGAACTCGTTGTGGGTAGTTGGGGTAAAAATATTTAATAGGTTGAGCCCGGAGATCAAAGAGGCTCCTTCATATGAGCAGTTTGTCAACAAGTTAAAGGGGTTTCTTGTTTCCAAGGCCTTTTATAGTATAAAGGAATTTTATGACATGTAATATTAATAGTTATAATAGGTAATAATATTAGTTAATTTATTTGATGTAATGTATAATTATTTTGTGCTATTATGTGATTTATTTTATATGATTGGAATGTGTATAATTTTGTTTTTTAAATTTGGTTTATTATTATTATTATTTTATTTTTTATTGTAAATTTTATGACATGTAGGTAATAATATTTAGTTAATTTAATGGTGTGAATGTTTACAATTTGTATTTGATGAATGATTATGTTTAGCTGCTATGGGTTTTATTTTATGGGGCTATAATTGCTATAATTGTGTATTTAAAATTATGTTTTTTTTTTACTTTTTATTATTGTCATTTAATTTTGTATTTATTATTTCTTGACATGTGTTTTACAACATTAAAGAATTTGAATTTGAATTTGAATGTTGTATATAAATAAATAAAAAATGATTCAAGAAAACGTATTGTTTTGTGATCCTGTAAACACGGTGACCACATGTGTCCCGGGAATTCGGAAAAGTCCCAGTTTGTGAAGAATCCAGGGAATTTTGTTGTAACCGTCCGTGTAGCCGCAGGCCACGCTTTATCTTTGACCTGCTGCTGCTATTATGCTGTTGGTATTATAGGAAGGGTCCACGGAAAAATCATGTCCAAAGCCTAAAAAATCAGGGTAAATTCACATTATTATTCTGTTAATGGTAAGGTGGTCGGCTGTCCCAGATCAAAGCCTAGTAAGTGTATTTAGCGAAATTTTACAGGAGAGGCAAATAAACATTTTGTTAAAAAAAAAACAGTAGCAGAGACCTTTATCTCACAAGACTTTGTCTTATATAAAGAAGTATAACTTGCTTTATAAGACAAACTATTGAAACTTAATATATGTATCTTTTTAGAACTTTTATGTGCCTTACTAACAACTGATTACAAAAAAATAATAGAAATGTTATGTCAATTAGAAAACTGAAACCTAGCAAGTGGTACAAAAATGGTAAATTTTACTGCTTGTAAGCAGTAAACTCTTAAAATGTCAAATATAAAATCAAGCAAATGCTTACTTTGAAATCCGGATTAGGATTACCATTTTAATAAGGTAAAGGTAAAATTGTAGTAAAGTGCATTGGGGTAATTTCAAACTACAGAAATTCTGCTCGGGTAATTTCGGAATGAATCTTTATTATGATAAAAATAACGGTGTGTTTTATGGTAATTTCAAATAAGACGACTTATGAAATGACTGCAAAGCACCCTATTTAATTGCAATCTAGGGGATTTCAATGATTTTGAAATTACTGACTACCAGTCCTTTACCGCAGAGCTTCGCTGCAAAGTACTTGCTAACAATTTACTACACATTGAAACTTCCCAAAAACATCATTCTAAGCCGATAAATGTCCACTGCTGGACATAGGCCTCCCCCAGTAGGGTCATTGCCATAACGAGTCATTTTATTTAAAGTTGTCTCGCACTTGTTTTTTGTTTTTGTAACTTTTAATATGATTTCCACTCAGTATCGCGAGCTCTTTCGATCCTGATAGGAGAAAATTTTGGTATCATCTTCTGCTACGAGTGTATGCATGTGCAAAAATTGTGCATACCATTCTAATATCACGTGTATAAACAGTACTACACACGCGACTATCGGCTTACCAGCGAAAATAAAAAAACGGCAATAAACATTCAATCAGCAATAAGTTTTTCCCAAAACTGTTGTACGAAATATCATTTGATATTCACAAGTCTTTACGGTGAAGGAAAACATCGTGAGGAAACCTGCAGACACCTGCGGAGAAATTCCAGTGTGTATGTGAAGTCCCCAAAAAGTACTGGACCAGCGTCGGAACCACGCAAAATAGACACGTTTGATGTCGAGTTGTGGAAAAAAATAGAAAGAAATGACAAACACAATATAATAGCAACAAGGCCAACAAGTATTGACATTATTTGATTTGTTTTATCAATACCTTCGTCGTAATTTGAAGCTTCTGATAATTTGTCCAGGGTTCTTTCATAGAGAGACAACGGACAATACCGACAAATAATGCACGACCGTAATGATAGTGACGTTATAAATTATCGAAGATCCAATTTTGTTTATTATCAAATAGTACAATTTTTTGGTCGGTTCTTTGTCGGTTAACAACCAAAACTCCCTATACCAATCGTCAGTAGAAACTAAAATGATTGTAAACAAAGCCTAAATAATTGCATAATTCCATAATCGCGCACTTTTAGAACACAATCTTGGTCTCGTCACTAACCTGTGTTTAAAACCTTAAGCCTTGAGTTTACATACACTTTTAGTTAAAATCATTAATATTTTAGCCACTTTGATGACGCTGCTGCCCGTCACCGATCGTCGATAAATAAATGGTCAATATCAATTCAATTCCTCAGTCGACTCTTACGACACCCGCGGGGCGGTGACAAAAACCGCAGGCAGGGAGCGCGGGAGCGGCGACCATTAGAACGCAAACTTCACTCATTACTGACTTGATAGGTTTTATTTATTGTTATATTTGAATTCATTGTACGACCCTTCGGCAATTATTAAAATCAAAAGCCTAGTAAGAAACAATTTCCATATTCAAAAACCTAGTGTGTTCCATTTACAAACTCAAGAACCTAGTATAGCATGCAGTTGCCAGGTTTTTGGACTTGAAAATGTTACTTACTAGGATTTTGAATATGTTGGTGGCATGTAAGAAATGCCCTTGCTAGGTTTGGTGGGTCTCGTAACTTTGATTCTAATTGAGATAGAAATACAGGTGTTTTTGCATTAGACGCAGCTCAGCATTTGGGGCAGATAAATTAAAAAAACGTATTTTGACAAAAAATGTCCCTTGCTAGGTTTTGATTTGGGACAGCCGTGGTATTTCCTTCTGCAATTTGGATTGACTAGACATTTTCTTTCCGTGGACCCTTCATGTATTGTTTTAAAAATATACAAATTAATAATAAATAAATGTCTTGATGCGACATCTTACACAAATCGACTTAGTCCCACGGTAAGCTCTATTAAGGCTTGTGTCGTAGGTGCCAAGTGACGATATATAAATAATAGATAGATATTTAAATACCTACACAGGCACGACCAAGGAACTAATATTTGTGATAAATAAATACACAAATAAGTCAACAAGAATTTATTCATTAATGTAACAAAAAATAAAAACCATATAAAGAAAAATTATTATTAATCTTGATGTTGCCGGGTGCTCTGGGTAAGTATGGTGCGGATAACTGCTCCGTCATGAAATCCACAAATACTGCCCTCGCCGGGATTCGAACCCGGAATTCCCAGCGTTGTAAGCACGGCCACTACCAACTTGGCTACAGCTGACAAAATTAATATGTTTAGGATTAAATGGTTTAACTAACTAACTAATTAACCTCATTGATGATGATGGCATTTACTACATTATATTAATCATTTTGGACGTGATGGGTCATACTTATTACTTTTACAGCTCGCAATAGGCATGATGACTGGCAAGTCAAATCAGCATCTTTTTTCGAACTGTCAAAACGATCACCACTTTATATGAAGTACTCAAAAGTAACGTCACGTTTGAGTACTACGGCCAAATGACCTACTTTAAAGTTCTTTTCAATTTATTTCTTAAATACTCGTAGAAGTTCTGTACAAAAATTACTGCAATCTACATCTTAGTAATAATTTCGTCGTGCATAATGTTAGATAATTTATTTTAGCTACATTCATCATCCCTTTTCTATTATATAGGTAATCATATTAAGTAAAATATATTATGATTCTATTCTTATCATCCAAAACATAAACACAAATGGAAGGTACGTATTAAAATTGAATAACGAACAATGATTGGATAGCGGTTGTTACCGCGACCACGTTTCGACCAATCGCTCTGGTTTTAATTAACATTTTAATGTTATTAATTCTGGTTAAATGCGTGTTTCCATTTCGCTTAATATCCATACTTTGCATTATGAATTCGGTAATGATTCAATTCAGTGAAAAAATCGTGTTTCTTCCATCGGATATGTGAAAATGGGATGCTGTTTAGTCCTCATTTGAACACAATTTCTGATAAATAAAACATTGAATTGATAAAAATAGTAATTAATTTCGTAGAAGTCTCTTGGTATGTTTTTGAAATGTATGCTTTTTAAAAGCATGAATTTGCTTTTATGAAAACAGCAATCTTTTTTATTATAAATTAAAAGTTTTATAATTTATGAGTTTATATGATAAAATTAACTCCTTGAAGATGACATTTGTAACAATACCGAAATATACGGTGCGTGAAAATACAGAATACGGTGAAAACCCCGTATTAGCCGGCAAAGTGTTCTTCTTTAGTTTCATTCCACATAAATTTGTGGCACAGGCATCATGACAGTCTGCCATTATGCAATAAAATTGGTGTTTTTGTTGTTTATTTCATTGCATTTTTGAGAAAAGCACTATATTTTTCGTCCCGGCCTCCATGGCAATGTACTATATATTTACTATAAGTAGGCCTAGCAACCACTTTCTAATCGAGATAAACTATATACTTTATTTTTACACGGCTTATCAATTATCACCACGAAAATCACCAACACGTGAGGAAAACCATTTCCGTTCACAATTATTTTAATAACTTTAACAAACACACCAAATCTGATTCATTATAATTTGTAACTCAAAACCACATCTTATCTATAGTATAAAAACCGTATTACAAAGCATTAAAGTCGCTTATCGTCTGGTATATTTATGATTTAATTGTTTTTCTTATCAAAGATAACGATAGCCACCATAATAGAAAGATGATACAGTTTTGATACGAAATCTGAGGCGTGACAAGGTTTTCAGTTGTTTTTAAGTTATTTTGGGAATATCCTTGTATTTATTAATTAATGGTGTCATTATTGACTATATATTTATAACTGTAGTGCGTGTGTGTTGTTATGTTGAGGTTTAAAAAGACAAAAATCACATAAAGTGTATGTAAGTCTCTCTAATGTGTAACTGACTGACAAAGTGACAACATGTCTTAGAGATAATTACTGTACTGGGTACTTGTACAATGGTAAGTTTTAGCTAATTATTCAAATTATACATAATTCTGTAAGTAGGTGAAAGTTTTGGACGTCAAAAAAAATATGATTGTACGATTATACTTGACGTAATAATCAGTTACACACTGTATTACTTGATTATCGCAGCTAATGGGTATTTATTATTTATTTATTGATGTTTAGGACAACAACAGCCGTAGATATATACATTTGCATATTTGTCATTTCTTATCTTAGAGGGGTAAAACCAGCCAGTGGTCCAAAAATTTAATCGTAACACCGTTTTTTCAAGGAATGCTCTATTAATATTAATTAAAAAAGATCATCCCTAAATAACTACAATTAATTATAAAAAAACAATAATTAGGTACATACAGAATTAAATTTAAAAAGTATAACTAAACTAAAACTATATGAAAACTAAAATAAAACTAAATAAAATCTAAAATAAATCTAAAACAGGCCCCTGCGGCATGGTACCCAGAACGCTGGCAGCATTTCCTCGCTGGATTGCCAAGCTAATGCGTTGAGCGAGGAAGCTGCCAGCCCTTGGGTCTCCCGTGGCGTCTCTGAGTCTTTCCGATAGGTCTTTGAAGAGACTCAGAGCGCCCGTCTCGCTCGACACCGAATAGAACGAAATTATATTCGGCGCCGAGAAATTGAATATTTATCACACAAAGCTTAAATTTATTGAAATTTATTATTATTTAAAAATAATCGTGATTGATCCATCAATGTTTTGTTTGGCTATTTCTCGAAGATGTTGTGCCGATAAGCTTTTTCTCGTAAGCTTGTAAGCTCGTTCGTCGTAGTGTAGAGCAAAAAGTTATGTCATGTAGTTTGTGTTTGTAGGTGGTCCATTAAGGAAAAGGCTTATTAACACCAGAAAATTGCATGTTTGCATACTTTAATTGGCATCACTTTGCATAGCAAAACTACCCAACTATAGTCCAAAAGCTCCCAACTATGGTCCAAAACTAAGTCAAATATCTTGGATTTAGTGCAATTATTATATTATTGACGCAGTTGTTACACAAAATCTCCTCAATAATGATTAAAAAAACTTAGAGAAAACCAAAATAAAAGGTTTCCATTGATGCTTAATTACGAGTTGAACTTGTGGACCATAGTTGTAGTACTGGACCATAGTTGTATGGTTTTACGGTATATGAATTTGAATGTACTTTTACAAACTTGTTGGCATGTAACATTTTGAGTACCATAAATAAATGACTATGACTATAACCAGCGTATCCCAGGTGCTTGTAACCATGGTAATAACAGACAGAAAAAAGTTGGTTTACCCTTACACGGTCGCAACAAAATTCTAACCCAATACACAAGAAATTGTTAGCGACACGACGTCACGACCAATGAACGCCTAGGAATAAGATAAATCATGTAAATAAATGATCCTCACGTAATTAAGTTAGATATAAGTGATCAGTAATGTATAAGCAATTTCATGAACGCAAATGTATGAACCGAACCTAGAAGTCGCCTATTGGCTGATATTAATCGCCTGAACTTAGCGTATAAGATTTAAAACGTCGCATTTTGTACTATGTATGAACCATTTGATACCTCGCCAGAACTTAATTTACGTAAGAAATGTAACTGTATAACCCGTTAAATATAGGTCAGTTACCTATTCAAATGATACAATGGACCCCTGGGTCAATAACCCAACGCAATGTTTAAAATAAAGGTTTTAACCCAAAACATTGCAGGTAAACCGAGAACAATAGAAAGATCCGAGCGTCTATTGTTTAGAATGTAAACAACTCCGCATGTGTTTTTGTTGTAAACGTTGGATAACCACGTGTAGTATTTATTTACAAACAATAATTGTAAACATTACGGCATGGATTGATTAAAATTAGGTAAATGTATTTAGAACTTAGCGAAAGTAGGCTAGTATAAATCGAACAATGTGAAGTCCACCAATCAACGCGCAGTATTTTCGAACCAATAGAATTAGTGAACGGAACAGACTTAGATTTCATGAAACAGAAATACGCTGCCTTTTGATTGGTCGACATGTTTTTACGATTGGCTGAAAATCACAGCCAGTGATGTATATATACGCGACGCGTTTTGTATGGAGCAGTGTCAAGCTGACCTCCACCAAGAGAGGAACAATAAAAGGAAGAAAAATGGATCCTGCCTATTAATCAGAAAAAGCCCTCCTGCCGCTCCAGCCCTCCTCATCAGTAGATCCGGCCCACGTGTATCCGAGCTCTGCCAACTGGAGCTGCCGATAGGAAATGCTGGGTACGCTGTACTCAACAAGAAATAAAGCAAAAGTTCAAGGACGATACATTGAGTTTCTGTCGTTCTAAATCACGAGGCAGCACTGCTTCTACGTAAAATAATTAGTAAATGGAAATATACACAGTACACATACACTATCAGCACGATAAATTGGGGTGACTTTAACATTATAGACGGGGTCAAAGGGGGTGACTTTGAATTTGAAGTCTGTGGCGACTAGGCAGAACTACATATTGATACATCAGCCTGTATCAGTCCACCGCTGGACAATGGCCTCTCTTGTGTTATGTATGCATGTATGTAAATTCTTTATTGTACACAAAATATACGTAAGAAAAAAATACACATAACAATGTAGTATATATTGATTTTCAAAACTACAAGTTATGTACATAGATTAAAAGTAGAAACTTTAGGTTCATGGGGCCCCAGCGCAAGCGAATTGTTTGCTGAGATCGCAAAACGTCTGGTTGACGTAACTAAAGACCGAAGAGCTGGCGACTTCCTCGCACAATGCATCAGTATTGCGATACAGCGAGGAAATGCCGCCAGGACCCTCGGTACAATGCCACAAGGGCCAATCTTAGATATAAGTTAGGTTAAGTAGATTAGTTAGATTTAATCTATGTACGTAACAATTGGAACAGTTACAAAAGCAAACTTATCCCTGTAGGGGATCTTTTCCAGTTAACCTTTGAGCAATCGAGTGGACTATATGAAACAAGTGAGTAGTGTGGAAGGTGCAGGTGTAATAAGAAGACTCAGATGTAGACTTTCAAGAAGAATCATTCATTTAATAATACGCGGTGCGAGAGCGTGACCCGAAGGCCGGAGCCTCGACGCGAGGGTGACTGAAACAAATTTTAAATTTTATTTATTATATTGATTACATATTATGTCATTCACTTTACGTACAGAATTTATCCGAAAGTAACCAGTAATGTAGAGGACTGTATACAACCTCTACAGTAATATATACCTACATGCTAAATTCGTGCATAAGTATAATACATTTTCAGCATAAGTATATTACACGTTCATAAAAATATAGATAGCTATAAGAAAAATTGTGACATACATGACGTTAACACGAGAAATAAAAATAAACTGCTAGTTAAAACCTCGCGATTACGAAAAATTAAAAACTCGTTTATGGGAAACTGTATACGCTACTATAATATGCTTCCCAGTTCCGTTACAGACCTATCAGGTAATCGCTTTAAGAAACACATTAAAAATACCTTAATCAGGAAAGCGTACTACAGCGTTAAAGATTATCTCGAAGACAAAAACGCTTAGGACTGAGTTGCTCCGGACTACGCAGGTTGACGATCATCATCTTCCTTGAAGTAGTTCTGCATCCATTTTCATCGGTACCCTGACCCTCCGTATTACATGATGTATCAGCGATGGTTGGATGGTATGTGGCAAAAAACATCTACTTTGTCTCCATATTGTGCCATACTGTATTATTATACAATTTATTAATGTAATTTTCTTTGTTGTAATTGTTAATCTATTCTGTTGATATAATTATAATTGTTTCTGTATTATTGACATTCGAACATTTTGTTCTTATTTTTATGATTTTTGTCTAAGGGTTAAGCGATTGTTACATATATCTTCATCATTATTATTTTATTATTGACATTCAAAAGTGCTGTATTCTCCTGCCTACTTGAATAAATGCCTTTGACTTTGACTTTGACATATATAGTTATAATAAATCTACCTATATAATGTTCTCTTTGAGTATGGACGCATTAGGAGGTAAATGCCCATATTTACCACGCAAGCGGGTTGGTGATATTCTAAAGATGCATTCAGACCAAACGAGCATTCGCTATTCTAACCCCCTACTCTACGAAATTCGATCGTTACACAAAATGTGATTCGTTAATTTCGTAGAGTGGGGGGTTAGAATAGCGAATGCTCGTTTGGTCTGAATGCACCTTCACTGCCGTCACCACACGACACGGCATAAACATTTTCACATTTATTTACACACAGCAATATCACAAGCTGTCAAGAAAACAAGTTGAATAGCATCGCTCTAAGCTAGCATGCTAAGTATTTATAAATTAGGCTCCACGGTCGAGTTTATCTTCGCCTTGCTTTAGGACGGCTTTTAAACTAACTAACATTCTAGCTCTTATCTAGACGTTATCAAGTAAATCATAGAATAGATAATAATGTGTACATGTACATAGTAACTACAGAAATACCATTAGCGAGATGTATGTCTGACAGCGGGAGGTCATGAAATGATAATTGGGAAAACTCTTATAAATATTGGATGTCATATACCAAAGAAAAAACGACCAAGATCACCAACGTCCGAGGTTGGTGATATAGGTAGTTTTTTCTTTGGTATATGACATCCAATCTTTATAATTTATAAAGTATTAAGTAGTGTGACTACTGGGGTAATGTGAAATAAAAAAGTACAAAACAAAATAGTTAGTTAATAAATAATTTGATTTGTGTTTTTCACAGTAAGTTCAATGGGAAATATCTATTTTTATTACGGTTATAAATTTTATTAAATGTATTCATCCCTTCATAATTATAATTAGAATAAATTATTAAAAATATTTTATATATTTGCGGTCTTAACGTCATTCTGTGATGTTTTTGATGATATCTAATTCCTTCCAAGTTTTTTTTTAAATTAAATTAATAATAAAAAAATGGTTACAAATATATTGGAACATATTATAATTACCTACACAAATCGACTTAGTCCCACGGTAACCTCAATTAAGGCTTGTAATGTGGGTACCATTCAACGATAATTATATTAATACATAAAATTTTTAAAACCGAATTTAACCGATTTATTCTATATCCCATCATCAGATTCAGATTCCCACCCTGCTGCGACGCGACCATCACGGGGATATACCCGTTCGATTTAAAAATAGTTATTTATGATACAAGTGTGGAAAGTAGGCCTTTTTCAGGACGAGTGTCAGTGACTATAAAAAACGAGTGAAGCGAATGTTTTAAAACGACACGAGTTAGAAAAGGGCTTACATTACAACATGTGTATCATACAACATTTTACAATACATTATGCGAGGAAATCCAGACTATCTTGGCAGTATTAAACCAACCAGGCCGTGCGGAAAAGTACTATGAAAATTCATTCCCGCACATGTGTGGAAAAAATCACTTTCTGTGAATAAGTTTACCCTTAAAAAGAGCACTTTTTGAGCATATGCATTGTAATGGTACATTACGACACAAGTGCGAAAAACATGAAATTCTCCTTTTTGCACGTGTCTCGTACGACGTTTTTAGTACAGATGGCCCTCCGAAGTTTTGGACCTGACGTAAAATGAGCCAATTTTCGCACTAGCGCCTAAAAAAGGCACCATCGGTCGGTACTAAAAAACAATCCCTGGAGATATCTAATAGCATTTGTACATACAAACAAAAATTCCGTCAAATTGAAGTCGGTTAAAAAGACGGATAGTAGCTTCTAAAGGCAAGTAACAAATCAATGTAACAAGTAAATCTGCGTATCACACGATCGATCGTCCATTTCATTATCGCCAATCACCTAATAGCCTACAATCGATTTAAATGGATTCCGGTTACTTCATTATGTTTTTTGCAATTGGATCAATCGGGTATCTACTATGTTGTATAGAGCCTTAGAAGGGTGAATTGTATGTGAAATGTTTCTGTGCTTTAAATTAATTGAATATTGTTAGGTCTTGTAAAACAAAAAAAAATAAGTTATATGTGTGTAGGAAATACAGTAAAACTGCGACCATATAATTATAACATGGACGTCTAACGCGAGCTAAAAAATGCCCCCAAAAACAATAATTGTTCAATTGTGCCAAGATGGGCAGGGCAGGACATAGCGCTTTTCGCGACACCGCGCATATTTCGGCATGTCATATGTTCGCAACATCTTTGACAAATGTTTATTGAATATCGCCAATCAAAACTTTGATGGACCAATCACAACTATTTTTAAATGGCGGTTTAAGTTTTTATAGGTTGACATTCAAATTAATTGCCGTGATGCATTGAACAGGGGGTGACACTTGTCAACTAAAATTCAGGACCGTTTTTGAAAGGCAATTTGGTATGGCGTGCGGCTTAGTCATATATAAATATACGTCAGCCTCCGTAGCTTAGTTGGTAGTGACCCTGCCTACGAAGCTGGAGGTTCCAGGTTCGAATCCCGGCGAGGACATTATTTGTGTATTCATTTATCACAAATATTTGTTCCTTGGTCATGGCTGTCTATGTATTTATGTATCTATCTATTATATGTATATATCGTCGCTTGGTACCCACATCACAAGCCTTAATTAAGCATAACGTGGGACTAGGTCGATTTGTGTATGATGTCCCAAAAATATTTATTTAGTTATATTTAAATATGATATCACGACACAACTAAAGTGACCTACGAAGCAAATACACTATTCAATAGCATCCATTTTGTCCATATATACATGTTTGAAGTGAATGTATATCGATATACCCTAACCTAACCCTTTGAAATAACACTAACAATACAAAAACGTATAAATTCCACTAATATTTGTACAGTCGGCGTCGAAATCACGTGCCGGCCACAAAACACAGTTATCTAATATGCATTTTATTGTCGACCGTACTCGCGGCAACGAAAAGTTACGATAGCGTCAGCAAAACAGGCAATTCTTGATGTAGTTTGACGTGTAATAAAACCGATAGAATTCTGTTGCGTGGCAATAGTATATTGCTCAAATGTACCGTATGGAAGATATGACCTGTAGTAATACCATGACTTTGCAAGTATCGGTAACGTTAGGTTTTACTCGATACGTAAAGCAGGCTATCGCGCTCGCTCCAATATGTTACTGCGAGCGAGATAGAATGCATTACGTATCGAGTAAAACCTAACGTATCATTTACTTTCCAACTCATGGTACGGCTCTAACAGGACACAGTTTGTTAGACTATATTGTTAGATTTTATGGAATTTGGTTAGTCAAATATGCAATGAGACAAACTTTGCAAATGTATGGTTTATGTTTAAATTTCACAAACGTTGTGGAATGATGATCGTTAAGCTTTCGCGATTTCTACTAATATTATAAAGGTATCTTTATTAGTTGATTTAATGGACGTTTATGAATAAAGGCCAAAAGTTAATGTTAGGCTTATTTGTGTTAGTTTTTAGTAAAACGTTCCACTTTGTCGCTTACCATAAAGACGAGATTTCCTTGTATCTTCGTAATGAATAAACTGACAAACAAAGTGGGACGTTTTACTAAACTCACTCACATTAATACTTTAGTCTTGATATTTTAGTCTTGACAAGATTTATAACAATTATTATTACCTCAGATAGTTGGCGATCTTGGTCGTTTTTTAGGGTTCCGTAGCCAAAATGGCAAAAACGGAACCCTTATAGATTCGTCATGTCCGTCTGTCCGTCTGTCCGTCTGTCACAGCCGATTTACTCGGAAACTATAAATGCTACAGTAACGAAATTTGGTACGGATATGTGTTATATGAACCGCTACAGGATTATGATACTAAATTGTAAAAAAAAACCATTGGGGTGGGGGCCCTCCATACATGTAACTGAGGGATAGAAATTTTTTTTTGTTGTATATAAGCGTGTGGGGTATTAATAGAAAGGTCTTTGAAAATGATATGAAGGTTTATAAATCTCATGTTTATTTAAGCAAATCGTTTTCGAGATATACGCTCTCAAAGTCTGAAAAATGTGTCCCCCCCCCTCTATTTTTTAAACTACGCGATATATAATTCTAAAAAAAATATATGTTATGCACATTAATAAACTCTATCAACGATTTTTGGTTTGATTAAATTATCTTCTATAGTTTTTGAGGTAGGTTGATTTAACTGTATTTTTTTATAATAAATCGATAATGGTACGGAACCCTTCGCGCGCGAGTCCGACTCGCACTTGGCCGGTTTTTTCTTTGGTATATTTTGGTATATGACATACAATATTTTTATTATTTTGTCATTGTATTGGCGGTTTTAATTTGGATGTTACAAATGGGCCATTTTATTAAGAAATAATTGTATGATTTTGTATGATTTCTACTCAGAATAGTATGGAAAAAAAGAGTCCCAAAATGTTTTCTTTCCGTTACTTATGCCAATTTGTCATACATTTATTCATTTTATATTTATATTTGTCATATTTTTTTTATTTATTTATATGTATGCGGTAACGGTGTGGAAGGATCGAAATATATAAGGATATTTGGAACAATTTTACTTATTTTATCGAAAGAGACAATTCGGTCATACTCAAATGCCTGGATCTAATTACCGTACCCGATTTTTTTTCTACTATAATTTCAGTTCTAATATTTCTATTAACATTTTACTTTTTTCAGAGTCAAAAAAGTGACAGTAATTACACAAAACATGATTGGTTGATTTCGTAGAGCGGGGGATAGAACAGCGAATGCGTTTTTGGTCTGAATGCACCTTAAGGGGGTAACAACCGTTTGTTGTTAAAATATGGTCACCCGAAACAGTTTGTTTGCTGGCGGTACAACGGCGGCAAGTCGCGTCCTGTGCGGCCTACCGTGCAACTTTGATGGCGTACTGGGACACACATGTCGCTCGCTTATTTGTTCTGTTTTGTTTAAGAAACAATAATAGTGTTACTAACGTACGTGTTATAATATTTTTGTTTTAAAGTTTTGTTAAATAAATTAAATGAGGCATTTTAACACATAGACATATTTTCGTCCAATATTCAGCAGTGTTTGAAGACGAAAGTCTTTGATCAGTGTGTGTTGTCAGTGATGACATAGGTACGGCACTGAAACGTGGCCGCTTACAATAGGTCTCATAAGAAGGCTCAAAGTCACCCAAAGGGCAATGGAGAGGGCTATGTTAGGAGTCTCCCTGTTTGATCGGATTAAAAATGAGACCATCCACAGCAGAACCAAAGTAACCGAAATAGCTTTCCGAATCGCTAAACTGATGTGGCAGTGGGCGGGGCACATTGCGCGTAGAACCGAAGGCCGTTGGGGCGGGAAGGTTCTTGAGTGGCGGGCACGTACCGGATGGCACGTGGGTAGGTCCCCCACAAGGTGGACTGATGACCTGGTGAAGGTCGTCATTGTGGCAATCTTTGGGGGAGGCTTATGTTCAGCAGTGGACGTCTTTCGGCTGATATGATGAGATTGATGAGGCATTTTAAATATTATAAGATTACCAACGCCGGTGGGTTTGAACAAACCTCCTCATCTTTTGCGGCTGATGCCTAAACCACTTGGCCAGTCCAGCCGACACTCCGACTTATAGACATAGGTTCGTGAACATAGGATAGTAGATCACAAAAATTGTCTGTGTGTGCGCAGACGAAGTTTGAAGTCTAAAAATAGTAGGCACTATAAATTAAAAATATTAGACATAAAATCTAATACTCCCAACCAACTCTTCCCGCGGCATTCGTAAGAGTTGACTAAGGGATAGAAGTGTCACTGACCATTCTTTTATTTGATTGATGATGGGCAGCAGCGTCATCATGGTGGAAATATTACTGCCGGACTGTCCGGAAGAATTCAATAAACACCTTAATTTTCAAATATTTCATTATTTTACTTCGTCATTTTTGCAGACTATACTAAAATTCGTAGCACAGGTCGTAGCAGCGAAGCCGCGTAGCCTACAACTTTGATGACTCTCGTAGACCACACGTGTTACGGCCTCCTTTGTTAACTTATAGTGTTAGACAAAGACAAATGCGTGTGGAATTTTCTTAAAGTTCTGTTGGACCACAATTTGTGATATTATAAATTTAGCTCATGTTTTAACGGTATTTGTTTTCAAAACTGTATAATTTACATACATAAATTAAATGTAACTAACCTAACCTATGTCTAAGGCCGCGGTCGTACTGCACACGCCGCACGCAACCGACAACGTCCCGTCGGACGCAGCGTCTGAATGATGTATGGCGGGGGGACGCCGCACGCAGCGGGCGAAAACGACCACTCCCGAGCATTCCCGAACACACCATTCACCGGCTGCGTGCGATGGGACGTTGTCGGCTGCGTGCGGCGTGTGCAGTACGACCGTGGCCTAAGATTGGCCCTTGTGGCATTATACCGAGGATGCTGGCAGCATTTCCTCGCTGTATCGCAATATTGATGCGTTGTCTGAGAAAGTCGCCAGCTCTTTAGTTGTTATTTGTTTGTAGTAAATACTCGTATTTTTGTATATTCGAAACTTAGTTTTAAATTAAAGTTTTCACTCATAAAGTCTAGGGTGCGGCTCCACTGAGGCGGCGAGGAGCGGAGATGTGCAAAATTGACCAATTACATTCTTCAAATTCAAAATTCGAAACACTGTCATGCGGTCTCATTGGCCAATTTTGCACATCTCCACTCCGCTCCATCTACCGGACAGTATCAGGGGTGCACCTTCCTCTCGTGTATTTAAGAGCAATTCTCTTTTTTTTTGCCACTAAAATGAAATATGAAATTTTAGGTAAATTTTATACTATTTCTACTCAGAATCACAAGCCGATTCCATTTCCGTCGAAAAAAAAAGTGTCCCATGATTTTTTTTCCTATTGTGTTACTATTTTCCATACACCTTCTATGGCGGTAACACAAGAGGATATTCGAAATATGTACATATGAAATTTTTGGGACATTTTTTTTTCGTCGGAAATGGAATCAGCTCGTGATTCTGAGCAGAAATAGTATAAAATTTACCCAAATTTTCATATTTCATTTTAGTGGCAAAAATAAAGAGAATTGCTCTTAAAGGGAAACTTAAACAATGGCTACTGCAAGCGCGATTTTATGATTTAAATGAATTGTTATATAATACATAATAATGTGTTACAATCAAGTACCTATAAAATGTATCAATTAATGTATGAAATTTAAATATTTACAGAATGTAATAGTTATTCTAGTAGAATAATACGTAATATATTGACATTGACATGTAATATTAAATGTATAAACCGATGACCTGTAACGAATGTTACTAAATAAATATTTTCTTTTTCTTTCTTTTCCTCTCCGCCTCAGTGCGCTACACTACACCCAGCTCAGCTACACCCTAAGGTTGTTTTCTATTTGTTGCAGCTCCAAACCAACCAACCAATCCCCGTGAAGCGATGTGTTGCTAGCACGCTGGCAGGGTACGCGCGAGCGGTGTACGCGGGCGCGTACCATTCGCGCGCGCCCGCCGTACCACTCAACGCAAGTAAGTACTCATACTCATACTCATACTCAACGCGGACTAGTACTGTGGCCGTACCGTGACTGAACCAGTATCGGTAACGTTAAGTTTTACTCGATAGGAAACGCAGATTATCGCGCTCGCTCCATTATATTAACGCGAGCGCGGTAGAATACATTACGTATACATAGAAACCTAACGTATCCTTTACTTTCCAACTCATGTTACGGCTAGTCAACGCTAGTGTGTCACTTGATACGGTCGGGGATGTATCACTCAATGCATAAAAGTTTACTTGTATCCTCGTTTCCTTATTTTTATGTACCTTATTACGATACATAAGGAACTGGTCCCATAACTAGTAAATAAGCCGTGAAGCGATATGTTGCTCTTGCTAGCACGCTGGCAGGGTACGCGTGAGCGGTGTACGCGGGCGCGTACCATTCGCGCGCGCCCGCCGTACCACTCAACGCAAGTAAGTTGTATAGTTTACTACTGTACATATTTTCCGTTTATGCTGCAACCTACTATAAGCTACTAGCTGGCACACGATAAACATCAACTGAAGGAATAGTCAACCAACTTACCGAACTTGTAACCATTTTAACTTTATTAAACCAGTATACGTTAAGCTCAGTGTCTGCACAATCGAAGCGATGTTTTGCTAGCACGCTGGCAGGGTACGCGCGAGCGGTGTACGCGGGCGCGTACCATTCGCGCGCGCCCGCCGTACCACTCAACGCAAGTAAGTACTCATACTCATACTCAAACTCAACGCGGATTAGTACTGTGGCCGTACCAAGACTTTGCAAGTATCGGTAACGTTAGGTTTAACTCGATAAGTAACGCAGGTCATCGTGCTTGCTCAAATATGTCAATTATCAATGCGAGCGCGGTAGAATGTATTACGTGTAGAAACCTAACGTATCCTTTATTTTCCAACTCATGTTACGGCTAGTCAACGCTAGTGTCACTTGATACGGTCAGAGATGTATCACTAATGCATAAAAGTTTCGTCGACTACAAAAAAAAATTGCTTATATTTACCTTATTACAATACATAAGGAACTAGTCCCATAACGAGTGAGTAAGCCGTTAAGCGATGTGTTGCTAGCACGCTGGCAGGGTACGCGCGAGCGGTGTACGCGGGCGCGTACCATTCGCGCGCGCCCGCCGTACCACTCAACGCAAGTAAGTACTCATACTCATACTCGTACTCGACGCGGATTAGTACTGTGACTGTACCAAGACTTTGCAGGTATCAGTAACGTTAAGTTTTGCTGGATACGTATCGCAGGTCATCGCGCTCGCTCCAATATATCAATGCGAGCGCGGCAGAATGCATTACGTGTAGAAACCTAACGTCCCCTTTACTTTTCAACTCATGTTACTCTATATGGTCGAAGATATATTACTCAATGCATAAAAGTTTCCACTACTACAAAAATCGTACCTCGACCTGACGTAAAATGCCACACTTCTCTAACTAGAGCCTAAAAAGGCACCATCTGTACTAAAAAATGTATTTTTATTTATCTTATTACAATACATAAGGAATTGGTCCCATAACGAGTGAGCAAGCTGTAAAGCGATGTGTTGCTAGCACGCTGGCAGGGTACGCGCGAGCGGTGTACGCGGGCGCGTACCATTCGCGCGCGCCCGCCGTACCACTCAACGCAAGTAAGTACTCATACTCATACTCAACGCGGATTAGTACTGTGGCCGTACCAAGACAAGTATCGGTAACGTTAGGTTTTACTCGATAGGTAACGCAGGTCATCGCGCTTGCTCCAATATATCAATGCGAGCGGGGTAGAATGCATTACGTATAGAAACCTAACATTCAACTTTCCAACTCATGTTACGGCTCTAACAGGACACAGTTTGTTAGATTATATTGTTAGATCGTATGGAATTTGGTTAGTCAAATATGCAATGAGACAAACTTTGCAAATGTATGGTTTATGTTTAAATTTCACAAACGTTGTCGACTGACCATTGTTAAGCTTTTGCGATTTCTACTAATATTATAAAGGTACCTTTTATTAGTTGATTTAATGGACGTTTATGAATAGAGGTTGGTGTGCACACAACGCTGGTGTGCCACTCGATACGGTCGAGGATGTATCACTAAATGCATGAAAGTTTCCTCGACTACAAAAAAAAGGATTTTTATTTACCTTACTACAATACATAAGGAACTGGATGCTTAGCCAAGTTACCAATCGCTAACGCTTAGGAACGTATCGTAGTTTTCGCTCTCTGTCACTCTTTCATATTAGTGCGTCGAAGACAGTTAGCTGCCTTTCGTTTACGATTGACGATTAAGCGATAGCGATTGGCAACTTGTCCAAGCAGCCTGGTCCCACAACGATTGAGTAAGCCGTGAAGCGATGTGTTGCTAGCACGCTGGCAGGGTACGCGCGAGCGGTGTACGCGGGCGCGTACCATTCGCGCGCGCCCGCCGTACCACTCAACGCAAGTAAGTACTCATACTCATACTCAATGCGGGTTAGTACTGTGGCCGTACCATGACTGAACCAGTATCGGTAACGTTAAGTTTTACTCGATACGTAACGCAGGTCATCGCGCTCGCTCCAATATGTCATTGTATCAATGCGAGCGCGGTAGAATGCATTACATATAGAAACCGAATATATCCTTTACTTTCCAACTCATGTTACGGGTGGTAGTCAACGCTAGTGTGTCACTTGATACGGTCGGGGATGTATCACTCAGTGCATAAACGTTTCCTCGACTACAAAAAAAAATTGCTTTCATTTACCTTATTACAATACATAAGAAACTGGTCCCATAACGAGTGAGTAAGCCGTGAAGCGATGTGTTGCTAGCACGCTGGCAGGGTACGCGCGAGCGGTGTACGCGGGCGCGTACCATTCGCGCGCGCCCGCCGTACCACTCAACGCAAGTAAGTACTCATACTCAATGCGGGTTAGTACTGTGGCCGTACCAAGACTTTGCAAGTATCGGTAACGTTAGGTTTCACTCAATACGTAACGCAGGTCATCGCGCTCGCTCCAATATGTCAATTATCAATGCGAGCGCGGTAGAATACATTACGTATACAGCGTGTTTTTCTTCATATGCTATAACTTCTATTACTTTAAGGGAAGCTTATTTAGGTCAAATATAACTAATTTCTCTAAGAAACTAGTGTTTTAACTCTTTACTGTTATTGAAAGAGAAGAAGAAACCTAACGTATCCTTTACTTTCCAACTCATGTTACGGCTAGTCAACGCTAGTGTCACTTGATACGGTCAGAGATGTATCACTCAATGCATAAAAGTTTCCTCGACTACAAAAATATATTTTTATTTATCTTACTACAATACATAAGGAACTGGATGCTTAGCCAAGTTACCAATCGCTAACGCTTAGGAACGTATCGTAGTTTTCGCTCTCTGTCACTCTTTCATATTAGTGCGTCAAAGACAGTTAGCTGCCTTTCGTTTACGATTGACGATTAAGCGATAGCGATTGGCAACTTGCCTAAGCACCCTGGTCCCACAACGAGGAGTAAGTAAGCCGTGAAGCGATGTTTTGCTAGCACGCTCGCGCCCGCTGTACCATTCAACGCAAGTAAGTACTCATACTCATACTCAACGCGAGTAAAGTCAAAGGATTATTCAAGGATTACTCAGATTATTCAAGTGGGCCCAGCAACAAGCATTTTTGAATCGTAAAACTAAATAGCCAAAAAACTACTTCCGATTCTAAAACCCTATACCACTAACCCGAGAAGAAGCCAAGAAACTCAGTGGGATATTTTTCAAACTATAATACATACTTAGTTTGAGAGCAGTTTTAGCAACAGTCCGCTTGAAGGCCGAACTGAATGGCCAAGGTCTCGCTATTGTCAGCCGCTTCAGATCTGAGCCGTTCTAGGTAAGAATGCATGTATTCTGATGCAGAAATATTCTGGAATTTCAACTATTAGCCGGCTACAATATTCTGGAATACAACGTGTTACATGAAAAACATTGAACGGGGTGATTTGAATAAATAAATATAAATATCTTGGGACATTAAATAAACCTATGAAAACGGATAAACTCACGAATAAACATTTTACAGGGTTCGAAACGTCGGAATTAAGTAAAATTAGTTAATATACGCGAGTTTATCCGTTTTCATAGTTTTATTTCATGTGTAATCCTCGGGTAACCGAAGAAAATATTATCTTGGAACATTTTACACAAATCGACCTAGTCCCCGGTAAGCTCAATTAAGGTTTGTGATGTGGGTACGAGGCGACGAGATATATAATAGATAGACACATACAGATATTTCAATACATAGACAGCCATGACCAAGGAACAAATATTTGTGATAAATAAATACACAAATAATGCCCTCGCCGGGATTCGAACCCAGAACCTCCAGCTTCGTAGGCAGGGTCACTACCAACTAGGCTACGGAGGCTGATTTGGTAGGTTATATTGAACAACTTTTAATGAGCTTAACCCTGAAATCTCAAAAAAAATTTGGTTCTTTCATACATGTCGTGATCGATCGGTCAAACATGTTTAAGGCAATTTTTTTTTACATTTCGTGATTGGCCCCATAGTAAAAGTTGTTATAGCCTACTAAATCACCCCGTTCAAGGTTTTCAGTTGCTCATGTAACACCCTGTAAATTGAGTTGTTTATAAAATATTGGTGATTGGCAGCGGTTCATTATCTATAGTGGACACACTACTATGATTGCCTTTTTTTACGTGGGGAAATGCGTTACGCGTCGGGGGATGGACCTGGGTGGTTTGGTGGGACTTCTAGGGCTAAAGGTGCATGCAGACCAAAAGAGCATTCGCTGTTCTATCCCCCACTCTACGAAATCAACGAATCACGTTTCGTGTACCGATCAAATTTCGTAGAGTAGGGGGATAGAACAGCGAATGCTCTTTTGGTCTGCATGCACCTTAATGTGTACCCACTATCTGGTGACCCCAAGGTCTACCGCCAAGACGCTTTTAGGCGAGGTCACAGGTACGCCTGATCAAATTTCCGCGACATTTATGCGATCGCCCACGCCTTGCCCAGAAAGGCAATTATGGTATTTAGTTATCTTTTAACTTCCTAATGCGTCATAAACATACACAAAGGTAATCTGAGAGGCTTATATCCAACAGAAGATTCTAGAAGAGGCGGATGATGTGTCACGGACGGGACAACTTGGGTTTCAATTGGAACCGTAAGTTACTCTAGAACCTTGTCATAATGATACGCAGTAAGATATTTCTTACAATTGACATAAGACGTCATTTTGACACAGTTCTCCAGTGGTCTAGGGTACCAATAGGGATGATGACTAGTTAAAATAAATTATTTAACATTATATACGGCATAATACACGAATAAAATTATTACTAAGATGCAGTTGCAGATTGCAGTAATTTATGTACAGAACTTCTATTTAATAAATTGAAAAGAACTTAAAAGAGTTAGGTCATTTGGCAGTACTCAAACGTGACGTCACTTTTGAGTATTTCATATAAAATTCCATAGTGATGATCGTTTTGACAGTTTGAAAAAAGATGCTGATTTGACTTGCCAGTCATCATGCCTATTGGTTGACTATACATTGCTAGTCTAGCGATTTTGTATGCTCTCAGTTATTTTCGCCTCTTGTGTACTAAGGCTATTATCAGGCCATTCCGGCCATAGATACACCTACAATTCGCTGAATGCCGACCGCACACGCTCGTATTATTGTCGCGGCAATTGTGTGAAGTTAGGAATGCACGTTATTGCATTACTTGGGCGGTCTTAGATGTCTGTGTGGCTAGCGACCAGCGGGTGTGGGAGTAAGGTCAGTGTGGGTAAGTGCGACATATTTTATTTTTAAGGAAAGTCCGTCTTATATGCGTCTTATACCGAAATTTCTGTGTCTGTCCAAGAAATATGTTAGTGATTGATTCGTCAGATATATGCGTAGATTTAAAAAAGCAAATCGAGTCAAAAATAGTACATTACAACACAAGTGCGAAAAACATGAAATTCGAAACGAGTGGCGATGTTTTAAAACACGACCGAAGGGAACGGAAATGTCATTCTTCAAGAAGAAGTAATGACATACCTTCTGGGCTAGCATCGAAATGTACTATTTTATATATATTCACCAACCTTGCATTTTGTCTCTACACGCTAGTACCACCCGTCACCGTCATTTAGTTGTTATATTATTACTATAATGGTGATAAACAAGCACTTCAAAAATTATCTATTTAGTAAATAATTTTTAGAAGAATCCCATAATTATCATATTCCCTTGGGAATGTAGTAATATAGGAGGATCCTAACTTTGGTCCTAAACTACTAAATTCGATAGTTTCCATTCGATAAAAATCACGAATATGACCAAAATCGTAGCGATATCTCATAAAATGTTTTCAAAACTTAGACAGATCCAAATAGCCCATAGGTATAATGCAAGTATTGGCATTATTTTTACAGTACGTAAAATCGCTAAATTTTCGATCCAAACGCTTTTCGCTTGTACTACACAGACCAATAAATTTGTTCTCAGTTAGAATAGAACAGAATAGTATTCCCACACCTAATAGCATACAGGGTGGAATCTAAATGGGGCGAAATAAAAACTTTCAACGATTTTTTGGATACTGCGCTGTTTGTTATAAGTAGAAGATTTTGACAACATAAGTGTTGGTGTTTTCACAGAATTAGATTTGGATAGAAGAAACAAGTTCATTCATTTGTATGGCGGCCGAGCGTGTCAGATTTTGAACTGAAGTTGTTACTTGCCTATGATTTTAAATATGTCTCAGGCCCTTGAGTATTCATTTTTTTTTGTGTTGTTGCAATGAATATTACTTAAGGAGGCATTATTAATGTTTTTGTTCACTTCAACTTACAAAATTTGACGCCCGAAAGCTGCAAGCTGCGATTAAAGACGGACAACTCAGTAGATTTCACCGAGTTCATTTGACACGCTAAGTAGACGTTTGCTTGATCTATGGTATATATGACATCTGTGGTGATTTTCTTAAATAATTACGTCCTTTTATGTATCCGTATTAAAATGACTTATATTATGTATGTATGTATATATTACAGCTACAAAATTAAAAAGAAACGACAATCTTACCCTAAATAAAATCGCAATATTATTTTATTATAATGTATTTAATAAAATATTGGTTTTAAAATGCGTATTGATTCAAATTGAATCTCGTATATATATTTTTTTCCCTTTTCTCATGGGCACATTATAGATATTAATAGTTAAATTCCTCATTGTGATGTTTTGTTAAAATATATAAAACTAACTTCCAGTTTTCATACAGAATCCGCAATTTCAACTACAAATAAAATATTCATTAGTATTAATAAGTAATAAGTATCGCAACGCACGATTGCTCGTATAATGTAAACCGGCCATTAGCAATATTCGGCGCGTTTATTACGAGGGCGCTTTGATTGTTTACCCGTTATGGCTAATTTACACGAGGCTAGTTGGAATGCTAATAGAGCGAGTGCGATTAAAAATGGCAGTTGTCGATTTGTAACAGTTTGTGTGTGATTGGAATTATTTTATCGGGTAGACAAGCAATTTGAATAGATTTTTGTGATTGCTTGAATTGATAATACGCGCAATGAGGGTTTTCTGAAATGACGTTCACCACGGCGGCAGCACTGAGGCGTCAGGTCCAGAAACTTGTGTAAATTCTCAGAACGCCTATAGTTTCGTGTTTAAATGTTTTGTATGAGTTAATAAAATTATATAAAAAAAATTGGTTGCCTGTAAAGTCGGTATACGGGCGAAAGTTTTACGTGACAACGACTTTCACTTTTTATGTCTGTCTCTCTCGCTCTTAGGCGGGCTAACCATGCCCGAGTGGAAGGGACGCGTGCCTCTCACTCGCTCTCATTGTGAGCGCATAACGTGAGCGGAGCGTAACGCAGTTTCTTGAAGTGTCACCCGGCAAACCAATTTATAAGACGTTGTCACGTCAAAAATAAAAATACCTTCTAGTTAGTTTTTCTTTGGGGCTAGATAATTGTGTTTCTTAGCGGGACCTTACAACTAAGTGGCGCCAACTAGTGGCATACGTTTTCGAGAAAACCCTCAAGAGGGTTTTCTGAAATGATGTTCACCAAGGCGGCAGCACTGAGGCGTCAGGTCCAGCAACTTGTATAAATTCTCACAAAGCCTATAGTTTTTTTATATAAAATTATATAAAAAAATAAAAATTCCTTCTAGTTAGTTTTTCTTTGGGGCTAGATAATTGTTTCTTAGCTGGACCTTACGGCTAAGTGGCGCCAACTAGTGGCATACGTATATTGATTTAAACTTTCACGATTATCACTCATATTTTAAAGACAAACGGGTCTTAATCGCGTAAACTTACGTTTAATTATATCCTGACGTTTCGGGCATGACGTTACACCCGTGGTCGCAGGCAGACACCACGGGCGACCATGGGTGTGACGTCATGCCCGAAACGTCAGGATATAATTAAACGTAAGTTTACGCGATTAAGACCCGTTTGTGTTTAAAATATGTATGTAGTGGCATACGTTTTCGAGAAAACCCTCATTCCAAACTCCGGGTCTTACCATGGTAACGCGAACCGTTTATCGTGTTACTTGTCACTTTCGCACTTGCATACTTGTTAGAACGTGACATCAACAACGACAAATGATTAAACAGGATACCATCATAAGCCTACAGTATCTGGGTCAAAATTATTTTCGTTGTCTTGTTTCATACCGCTCTGTCACGGTATTAGTTGCTGTTTCAACTCAGTATATAAAAAAAATCCGGTGCACTTGTATTTCTTTTTAACGCTAGATTTTAATCCAACATCAGAAGTTGAAAACAAAACATCGTCTAATACAAAAATCACCACTGCGTCACGTTTTTTAGGGACACAAAAAAAGACAACGAAAAGAATTTTGACCCATCTACAATGGCGCTAGTTACCAGTCCTCTGTAATGTAGCTTTAAATGTTATCAATAAAATTATTTTATTTAAGCCCTCTTTGAACATTTTTACACATGCGGAACCGAACTTTCTGGCCACAGCTGCTCGGTAGCTCAAATTAAATTCTACACCTACCATAATAGGTAGAGTAAGTTACTATACATACAAATGACGGTGAAAACGTAAATGCGATCGAGACGTTTTTTAGTAGTTGTGATCTACACTTTTACGTGACTCAGGAAACAGCCTGGGTGAATCAACTTTTTTCTGCAACATGCATTTTTCTGATGTTAATAAGCTCTTTTCTTAATGGGCCACCTACAAACATGGTTTACAAGCATATTTGCATAGTTTAAGTAGCATAATTCTGCATAAAACCAGCGTGACTCAGGCGACCGTAACCATGGCAATAACAGACAGAAAAAAGTTGATTCACCCGCCTACATTTTTTTGCACGACTATATTATTCGCAACAAAATGTAAGTAGGTATGTATTGCATATACCCGAGAAATTTGACCAGTGGTTGCTAAGACCGAGTGGCCGAGGGGTACAGGCATCAACCACGAAAGCTGAGTACGTGGGTTGATCCCCACCTCGGACATTAGGTGATCTTGGTCGTTTTTCTTTGGTGTATGACATCTAATATTTATAATTTATGTAGTATTAAGTAGTGTGACTACTGGAGAAAAATTAAAAGTACAAATCAAAATATTTAGTTAATAAATAATTTGATTTGTGTTTGTTTAGTTGGGTTTAGACCAAACGAGCGATTGCTCATTCTATCCCCCACTCTACTCAACGAACGAATTTAGTAGAATGGGGATAGAATGAGCATTTACTCGTTTGGTGTAATCCCACCTTTGGATTAGACACAACGGATTTATTTTTTACATGATGTTTTTATACTATTCGCGCAAATAAAAGATGAGATAACTTATCATACCATTCATATTTAGTGTTTATACACCATAAAGTTTTGCGAAGATAATCCTACTATATTTTGATCCAACTACGCACAAACATAAAACCTATTCCATAATACAGGGTGGAAAGGGACGACGTTCCTTCCCGCTACCAACCGAATCTACCAACCATTAAGATGAAATTTCAGTATGGCACCAACATCGAAAGCGTACATGAAAAATTGACTTTTCCATACTCATCATCATCATCATCACCCTATGATAGTCCACTGCTGGACGTAGGCCTCTCCTATTAACTATGCGTATAAACGCATTAGGAGGAAAATACCCACAATGCCACGCTGGGCAAGCGGATTGGCGATGGCAGTAATGTGTCCACTGTGATGACGCTGCTGCCCATCATCAATCTTTTATCAAATAATGGCCGGTGACACTTCAATCCCTTAGTCGACTCTTACGAAACCCGCAGGAGGAGTTGGGGTGGCGACAAATGTATTGTTAATTGCCGTCACCACATCATTTCCATACTATTGAACTTTAACTAATCACTCACTTTGTATGAGAGGTTATTTTTTTTTTAATATTTATAATATGTTGGTACTATATTGAAAGTTATATATCATCGTAATGGTTGGAAGACTCGGTCGGTAACGGGAAGGAACGTCGTCCCTTTCCACCCTGTATAAGGTGCGGTTTGCTAGGAATTAGTATGGAGAAATGTATACATATTAATGAACTTGAACCTGTTGTCAAGACAAGTAGGAATAGTTAGTAACGTTTGTCACTAAGCTAATGTAATCCTACTACAAACTTCAAACTCTTAAAAGAAGGATTGTTGTTGTATTATGGCCATTTTTTCCGCAACTCAACATCAAACGTGCCTATTTTGCGTGGTCCCAATTAAAAAGAGATTGCTAATGTTTTGATCTATGACCTACGGGATTATTGCAAACATGGTCCAGTTTATAGAAAAACACCGTAGATAATCATGTTTTTAGAGAAATAATACTATACACAGCGGATGGTACTTACAAAATACCGACGCCTAAACAAAACAAAAGACCGAGCCAACCTAAATTGCTCTTAATGTGTTATGAGGGCGCTCAACTTAATATACGCAAAGTTTCCACGTTCAAAACACGCGTGAACAAAATCTTCCAACTAGGTCGCACAAACTTTGTAAACGAACCGACCGAAACATCAATCAAACTCCGAAAACGCTCCCATAAACTTCCTAGTTCGAAATTTAAAAGAAGGTTCTTTTATGTCAACACGTTTGATACAACTGAACATCGTAAATCAACCTAATCCGTGGAGCATTATTATTAAAACTGGCGACTATAAAGAACCTAAATTTGGTTTGACCTAAAAAGCACCTTAAGTGGCACGTGATAAAGCTTGGGTTTGGCTTTCGATACGTCAAGTGTCGAACTGTCCAAATATTTTCCTTGACTTCCGTCAGCAAAGCGTTTTTTCCATTATTCTTTTCTTTCTTTGTCGATTTTTTCGTCGGGAATGGAGGGAAAACTCTTGAGTTTGGTTTTCCTTGAACTTAGTTTAACTTTGACCCTTCCTGACCCGGTCACTTTATCAAAGTTCCTATATAGATAGTTGCAAAGTTGCTTTGATCTTAGTGCTTTGAATTCTAGAATCAAAGTTTAAAGTTCCGGGATACCAAACGTAATTTAGAAAAAACCGGCCAAGCGCATGTCGGGCCATGCTGCAAAAACTGTTCTATCTATCAGGTTTAAAAATATTTTTCCTAGAAAGGTTTTAAAAGTTTCTTCTATTGAGAGATCAGCCATATTTGTTTACATTTTTTTCGTTTTCTACTGGCGCACGAAATAAGTATCTATGTAAACCAATAGTCAGTAGACTCTACAAAAATGTGAACATACCTAAAAACTAGCATTATTACATAATCATGCACTTTTAGAACACAATCTTGGTTATATGAAGGATTTTTATTTTGTTGTTGTTTCTTTAAATTTTCGGATTTTTTTACATTTTCTCTACTCAGAATCACGAGCTTTTTTGATCCTAATAGAAATAAAAAAGAGTCCCAAAAAAAATTCCATTGAGTTACTATTTTTCATACACTTTCTCCAACCGTAACTCAGTGGAAGACAAAAAATGTATAGAATTTTTGGGAAACTTTTTTCTGCTAATGAGGATCGAAAGAGCTCGCGATTCTGAATAGAAAAAAATAAAAAAAAAACAAATTTGGAAAATTTTAAATAAACACAACAAAATAAAAATCCGTCCATATTACGTAAAATCTTAAATCTTGAATTCACATAAGTATTTAATTAAAATGATTGATATTCATTAGTATTTACGTAAAAATATACCTACGAACGCGTTTCACGATATGTTACAGACGTCAAATACAATCGAAAGTCAGCCATATTTGAATACATTTTGTATATGTGTATAGAGAGTGATCAATCCAAATGGGTCAGTATGGAGGTTTTAGAAACTATAACACATAGCGAAATCTTTTCTTAGGAACCATGACGTCGATATCGGTTGTGTAGCTCATAAAATGTAAATGTTTTCAAGAAACATGATATCTAAAACTAATAAAATGCATTATTTTAAATCAATGAAGTTTATTTTTTCAATATTTCTGTGCCGCCGCCGGCCTTTTGACTTTGTATGGGGTAGTTACAAACTAAAGATACAATTTCGCTATCTGTTATGGTTTCCAAAACCTCCAAACTGGCCCATTTGGATTGATCACCCTGTATAATATCGTAGTTATAGATATCTTAAACTAATAAAATGCATTGTATATCGTAGTTATAATTTATCTATCTAAACATCATCGCCTACATTTCATCATCATCATCATCATCAGCCAATTGACGTCCACTGCTGGACATAGGCCTCCCCCAGAGAGTTCCACAAAGATCGGTCGTGAGCTGTCCGCATCCATTGGACACCCGCAACCTTTACATGTCTTCACTCATTACATGCAACATCTCGCGACAACGTCTAAGGGCCATTTTCGCCCGCACATCGCCGGGTTACATCCGCGAGTCTAATCCAATTATTCTGGCTCAGCGCGCGCGACTAACGACCTTATTGCCGCCGGGGGCATTATTAAATTCTATTATCCTATGATGAAATTCGTTGACTAGACTGCGTTGTGTTTTGATAAGCTTAACGGTTAAATACAGGTGGTTCTCTGTTCTTCACTTCAAAACATATTATTTATTTAAATACATAATAAATAATAATAATAAATACGGAGCAATCTTACACAAATCGACCTAGTCCCACGGTAAGCTCAATTAAGGCTTGTGATGTGGGTACCAGGCGACGATATATATATAATAGACATACCTACATATACATTTAGATACTTAAATACATAGACAGCCATGACCAAGGACCAAATATTTGTTATAATGCCTTCTCCGGGATTCGAACCCGGAACCTCCAGCTTCGTAGGCAGGGTCACTATCAACTAGGCTAGGGAGGCTGATAATTAAATAACTATCATGAGACAATCTTACTGGACGAAAAATCTAAGGTGGGAAAATACAGTGGTCTCGGTACCGAATATAATTTCGTTCCTTTCGGCGTCGAGACCTTTGGTCCGTGGGGTTCTAGCGCTCCGAGTCTCTTCAAGACACTAGACTATCTAAGATACTCAGAGACCCCAAGGGAGACCCAAAGGCTGGCAGCTTCGCTTCATTATTCGACGCACTAGCTTAGCAATCCTGTGAAGAAATGCTGCCAGCGGCCTAAAATACCATGCTGCAGGGATCTGTTTTAGATGTATTTTAATTTTTATTTAGTTTTATTCAAATCTTTATCTAGTTTTACTTTAAAAATGTTATTTTGTACGTAATTGTAATTGTAGTTCTATAAAATCGCAGAGTTATTAGACAATTTTTTTTGTCTAAGAACTCTAAGCTTCCATAGCCTAGTTGTGTGTGAAGCTGTTCAATGGTACAGTTAAGGAAATAAATCTACGTACCTTTTACACGCTTATCACTATGCCAATAAAGGTAAAAAAGGTACACCAACACATTTGACTACTTTGCCGTCAAGCGTAAATATATAGTACGTTTATTTGTGCTGACGATTATTTTAAATAAACATTTTTTATTTTAACAGTACGATTTTGTACCGTTTCGCGTAGGAACTTTAGGTTCATTGGGTCCCAGCGCATGCAATTTGTTTGGTCTAACGTTTGGTTGACGACTAAAGACCAAAGAGCTGCCTAGCTGGTGATTTCAATTCAACATACAACGCATCAGCATTGTGGTACAGCGAGGAAATGCCGCCAGCATCCTCTGTAAAATGCCACACCACAAGGGCCAATCTTAGATACGATAGTATAAATAGGTTAGGTTAGTTAGGTTAATTCGATTTAATTCATGTAGATAAATTGTACACTTTTGAAAATAAAGATTTTTTTTTTGTTTTAATGAAAAATTATTACACATTTCTGAGAAACTAAAGCTCCTTGGGACTTCAGGGTATGTTCAATTTATAAGGTCACCCTGAGATCTTTTTAGGTACCTGAATAATATTCCATTTGATGAAGATTCTAATTATTTACGCTACCTAATCACCTAATCAGAGACACAATAGTCCCATTACATTCATTTGTTAACCAATCGCACGAGGGTACTAAAACATTATTTATAGCCCATTTTATTACCATAACAAGTACAATATTACTGGCCCTAAGCTTGCTATTTCATCTTTCGACCTAACACGGGTTGGCAAACTAAGCTTTTACACTCCACTATGGAGCTAGCAGCTTTCTATTGTGTAGAAAATACTAGAGGAACTGACTAGTTCGTCATTTGTCCGCACGCAAAGTTATCTTGGTTGGTGAGACTTGTAGAACGTTTTATGTTGGTAAATAAGGGCTTATGTTTTTTGATATTTGTATACACTTACGACCTTTTTTGTTTGAGTGAACAGATTTATCTGGATTACTTTGGATTCTGGGGGCGTCTTTTTGATAGCCTATTGTTCAAATTGGCCGAAAAAAAGTGTTTAAGTAACAGGTGTTATTATATTAGCCGATTAAACGTTAATTAATAACTAAGCAAATTAATTTAACCAGACGTTATTTAGCGGAATATAATAGGTAAAATTTTGTGAAGGTACCTACTTATTTTATATTTGAATTTAATGAATTTAATATTACTAATAATATTTAAGCAGTATATTATATTTTTAAGTTTTCGGAACGGGCACTGGATATTTTTGTGATTATAATCAACATTTTGAACGAGCTGGCCATTTTTCAACAAGGACAGTATAGGAATCTAATAAAAAAGAAATAAATGATTTCGAACTACAATTTTTAGACATGTAAATTCATTTATTAAAATAAGAAATCAGTTATTACAAAATCTATACTATAACATTTTAAAACTAGGTACCTACACTATAAATTACTTCTTCTTTTAAATGGATTCATACCTTTTCTACTCGGAGTAGAAAACGTTTATATAAACCTAACTTAGAGATTTAAAATATTACCTAAATACTTGCATTTTTTTTGTTTTGTACCGAGTAAAGGTACCTAAAGGGCATTTTCACTTTTAGGGACACAATTAGCGTGAGATTAAAAAACCTTAAGATCATATTGATGAACTTTTACTAGGGGCCGACATCTGATTCGAAAAAAAAATCTGATGTTCAGTCAAGTGCAAAAATAAGTATCGAAAGAATCCGCTCATAAATATGTTACGACGTTCTTATTATACAGAAAGAGTGCACTGGGACATATTTTTGAACATTTTTGTGTCCATCTTATTTTTAACATTTTTGTGTACTCGTACCTAGGTACATCTTATTTTGTCTTTGACTGTTCCATACATTTCCGAGACTACTACTAATATCTCAGGGTTTGTATAGATCTTCAGATTTATTTTCCCGAATCGGATGCCGCGGTCGGTCTCATATTAAAAGTTCATCAATATGACCTCAGAATTAATCCCCTTAAGTTTGGCCGGTGAAAAAAAAATCAGCCTCTATATTACATCATCGCTCAATATTCACACCAAATAGATAGTTTTGTGTTAGATTAGATTGTCTCATTATATTTATATATACCTTTTTTATTTTAATTAATTTGTATTTCTTCAATTGATACTGATGCACTAAAATATTAACAAATAAGATGCAATAAAATTGTTATCTTAGTAGGTACCTAATGTAGGTATGTAGATTTTATCAATTGGATATTGCAAATAATTGTGTAATAACAACGTAGTAATAAAATAAGTCCTTTCAAACGGGTAATAACATAACATGTAAACTGTAATAGGTAATGCTAATTATTATGAGAGCGCCAAGGCCTTCTCGACTTTGCCTGTGTTTACATCCGATTTCAATCTTAATTACAGCGCCATCTGTGAGTACATTTTGTAAGTAATATTCACGTCTGCTTTACCGACGGAGCGCCACCGCGCATGCGTACGGATTCGAGGCCACGGTCACAACTACAAAGCGATTGTGTTATCATACACACACTAGCGTATGCTGCCAACCTCGGTTAACGTGTTGATTGTCATTATGACTATTTAAATGTGATTTTAGTGTTTATTATATCTAATTTGGACTGGAATTGGTCGTAATCTGTAAGTATTCACTTGGTTTTCATTGAAATTGTTGCTGTAAATGAGTTTTTAACACATATTTGAGGATAACCTAGTGGTGTTGTTAAGTCAAGGCTGTTGTTGCTCTTCAACTCTATTTCAATATCGTAAAGGTTTAAAACTCTGCAAAAATTACTTTCTGTGGCTGTATATTGACAATTTTATGTATGTGTGTGTAGATCCATTTGAATAATGTATGTCTTCAGTTTTTTCTTAAGTGATATTCGAAATAAAATGTTCTCTTAGTTTCATTCGCGTTGTAAATGTACAACTATTGATTGACCTTTTATTTAGTCCAGTTATTATTAGACTGGTGGTAACTGAAACAAAATTTCGTCAACTCAGTAATATCCGATATGGTCTAGTGGCTAGGATACCTGGCTCTCACCCAGGAGGCTCGGGTTCGATTCCCGGTATCGGAATAACTTTTTGTATTTTTTTTTCAGATTCAAAATGAATATCAAGGCAGCTTTGGCCATTTGCATGGTCTTCGTTGGTTGTTGCTCCAACGTAGTGTTTTTGGAATTGGTTGTGAAAGAAGACCCGGGCGCTGGTAATTTGGTGACATTCCTGCAGTTTCTATTTATCGCTATCTGTGGATTTTGTACCGTTGGGAAATTCGGTACAGCGAAACGGAATATACCATTCAAGCAATACCTTATTTTGGTTGGATTCTTTTGGACTAGCAGCGTGGCTAACAATTATGCGTTTGACTTCAACATATCGATGCCTCTACACATGATTTTCAGAGCTGGTTCTCTCATGGCGAACATGGCTATGGGCGTTTGGATTTTAAAGAAGCAATACCCAGCGTTGAAATACCTGGCTATCTTTATGATCTCCGCTGGTATAGCGATTTGTACCATACAATCGAGCGGGGAAGTAAAAGCTCCAAGAGAAACACATTCAGATGCAGAGGAAGAAGCTAGATTACAATTTATTGATTGGCTTTGGTGGTGCTTAGGTATAGCCATATTAACTTTTGCACTCTTCGTATCCGCTCGCATGGGTATATTCCAAGAATCTTTATATTCTAAATATGGAAAACATCCATGGGAAGCTTTGTATTATGCGCATTTATTACCTCTAGTTATATGGTTGCCATCAACACCAAATTTACTAGGCCACGTGAAATTGGCTACGGAAACTGCTCCAGTTGAATTCTTAGGATTCACTTTACCTATTCAAGTATTATGGCTGATTTTGTATGTAGTTACTCAAGGTCTTTGTATAAGTTCAGTGTATGTTTTGACAACTGAGTGCGCGTCTTTGACTGTCACTTTGACAGTGACGCTTAGGAAGTTTGTGTCACTTCTGTTTTCGATAGTTTACTTCAAAAATCCGTTTACTATTGGACATTGGATTGGCACACTTTTGGTGTTTATTGGCACGTTAATATTCACTGAGTTGTTACAGAAGTTTGTTGCTCTATTCTTGCCAGCTAAAGTTGATGATAAAAAGAAGAAGAAGTAGGTTTTATGTGCCAATTTTTTATTATTGTTTTGTTTTGAATTGATTTTTGTGAAGAAATTAAATATTATAATTAAATCATTAGTTAGATATATGATAAGCATTTAAGTAATTTTCACAAAATCGGTAATAATACAATATAATGTCATTAACAGCTTTAGTTTCATAATCATAAATCATAACTGCCGAAACCATTTCCAAACGGCATTTTATACAATCCATAGAATATTTTCATAATTTAAATTTGTATACCTACCTATGACACACATACGTGTATAATAGATACAATATACTTTTATGTGACAGAGTAAATACAATTATTATCTGTATTCTATGCCTATAAAATAGTTTGTATCTAATTAGCTCATTTATTAATTTATGTTTATACTTAGGTACTATTTTCATGGCCTATCTAATGTCCTATTTACTTGACACTTGTTACGAAATGTTATTTTTATTTTGTTAAATGATGCTCAATTTAAATAAAAGTTGAATATGAAATGCTTAATAAAATAGGCAAACAGATAATTTAATTATGTCAACATAGTTACTTAGTATGTGAAGGTGAGAGAAGGACAAATTAATTTAAACTGTAATAGGTATATTATGTAAGATTTTAATTCATGTCATAGATCAGGATTAAATAATTATAATAATTTTATAAAAAGACCATACACTTTTTATTTAACCCATATTATTTATAATTACTACTCATTTCTCACTCACGATTTTTCATATTTAAATTAAAAGACAAATTCTAATATTTATTTTCTTTATAAAAAAATAAAAAGTGTATACATATTAAGAGTAATAATAAATATAAGATTGAAATCTCTTGAGCTCATGATTTTTAATTAGGTACCTATTAAATTATAATGATTAAATAAAATTCAAGGTTAAACAGCATTTTATTATCTGACGATATATTAATTTAGTAGATAATAGTTAAAAAGTGATTTGATTATGACTAGTCAAATAATGTTGATAGTTGGTTGGTATGACTCATAATGTATGAGTAGGTGCAACCCTAATATACTTAGGTACATATATTAGATTACCTAAAATTTGCCGCTATCAACGTCGGATTTACAGCAATCAATTGATGGAGATATTATCTTTTCTCAAACTTGCAATGAAATGTGGGCATTACGTACGTCAAATTAAACCAGGAAGTACCATCTCGCTGGTTCGATGATTGAACTTGACATGTAAAGGCATTTTATAACTCTTATAACCTTATCTCTTATTTATCTTATAGTCTTAGGACTGCAAAGTACCGGAAGGAACCTGCTTTAAAAAGTTAAATACTGGAAGTAACTTGTAAAGTGACAGAACATCTTGGCATTTCACCGTAAAAAAACTAATGTCAATGTCACCGGGTAAAAGATTATCTCAAGTAGTAAAAAAACAATTGTTTTTTTTAATTATTTTGTAGATTCGGTTCGTTCTTTCACTTATTTGTTTGTGTACTGTGAAAATCACTTTCGATTATTTATTTCATTGCAAGTTTGAGAAAAGCACTATACGAAACGAAACTCGGCGAGAAATAAGGTTACAGGCCGCGTATCTATCTGGCCTCAGTTCCTTCGGCCAGATATATCTACTTGGCCTGTAATCTTTCGTTTCCCCTCCTCTATAGTAATGTACTATTATTTCATACTATATAAGCATGTTTTTTCCATCAATTGAGTGTAATAGACATGAGGTTGGGTAATCTAAGTATAGCGGCGATTTATCGATCAAGCAAATAAGTACCAACTAAAAAATTAGATATATCTTGGTATGACTAGTAAAATAATGTGAAACTATGTATCTACATAGAACTATGTATCTACATATTTTTCACTGAATAATGGTGTACGAGTATCTACTCGTACACCATTATTCAGTGAAAAATAAAAAAAAGGTAAACAAATATGGCTGAATTTCCAAAGCATTTGAAGTCTTAGACACTTATCGTGAAACACGTTCGCAGATATACATATTTTTACGTTAATATTAATAAATATCAATAATTTTAACTAAAAATGTATCTAAACTTCATGTTTAAGGTTTAAAGTTTGTGATGAAACCAAGATTATGTTCTGAAAGTGCGTGATTATTGAATAACACAAGTTTGAAGATTTGTTTACATTTTTTTACTTTCAACTGACGAATGGTGTATGATTATTTGGGTCTAATATAATAACTAACGTGAGACTCAAACATATTATAGTATTTTATGCAACCCTTGTTTAAGAGAGGTCAAAAAAGGTTAGTGGCGTGGGTAACAATTTGAGGCGAAGCCGAAAATTTGTTATTAAAGACGCCACGAGCATTTTTTGACTCGGTTAAACAATGTTACATACAAAACTTTTTCTACGACCACACATTTATTTTTAAATAAAATTGTAATTTTAGAAATATTCTTAGTCAAACACGATTTTATTAATCATCAAGGTCGGGCGGGAGACCTCAAAATTAAAAAAGAAAACTCCTCTATGGTTTACTATTCATCATTTTTTTTTTAAATTAGGTTGCCAGCCATATATTTCATTAAGTCTTGTATACGCGAGGTGTCTTAAAATGTATAAAACTAAACCCATTCGTGATCGTTAATTAAATAATTATAATGCACAAACCATAATTAATTATTGTAACCATTATTAATTATTGTAATGTTCATAAATCGCAATAATTGTTGGATTATTCTGTTGGTGTTCGATGGTAGCTTGAGAAATTGCTGAAATAACATAATTAAGTTTATTTATCATTTCTTTTATGGGAATTTTTACTTTTTGTGTTACCCAATTAGCGTGAAGTTATAAAACCTTAATTTCAGTCAGCTTCGTACCTACGACAATTAAGTACAATATCTTTAGGAAGTTAAACTCGATCGGCGTTTTATATTATAAATATTACGAGTATAATATGGCTTATAGTTTGAAAAATGAACACCAAAACCGAGATTTATTATCGAAATTTAGTGTTTAATTATCGAAATTTAGTGCTTAATTGTCGTTACGAAGCTGACTGAAATTAAGGTTTTTTAATTTCGCGCTAACTGGGTACCCCAAAAAGTAAAAATTCCCTTATAGGTACATGATCAGGGATTAGCATACGATTGGTGCGACAGTATGTATACACCGTGTTTTTATTGATTTCCGTTAAGTTAAAGGGAAGCTTATTTAGGACAAAAATTATCAATTTCTCTAAGAAACTAGTGTCTTAACTCTTACTGTTATTGAGTTATTAAGAAAATAAGTTTAATGACTGAACAAGTGTATTGCAACCTTTATTACATCCTATAGTTACTTATTTTGACAAATGCCGTCAGTCGCCTGAGATCTTATTCTTATTCTTAAGGTTCTCTCACACTTGCTATTACAATTATTATGTATGAAAACAAAAAAAAATTTTTTTCGAAATTAACAAAAGCCGATATACCAGGCAACTTCTATTAATGTCCCAAGTAACCTGTCAAATTTAACAGAAATCAATAAAAACACGGTGTATACCTACTATCCGTCCCCCTTTTATCAATAGGTACAGTCAATAAAAGACGCGAAAACTATCGCGCGCGATATACTATCGCATTGATCATAAACCTACTGAAATGATTTATATGAATTTGACCTATGTATTTGCTATTGATAACAGAAAGATAATTGTACTAAGGTCCTCATAGTAAAACAAGCGATTCTTATTGTTTAGTTTGCCTCGAAAAACCGTTGTAACTTGGCCCACGATTATTTTTCGCTCTCAAGGTGCATTTAGACCAAACGAGCATTCGCTCATTCTATCCCCCACTCTATGAAATTCGTTCGTTACACAAAACGTAATTCGTCGAAATTCGCTGATTTCGTACAGTGGGGGGTGGAATGAGCGAATGCTCGTTTGGTCTAAATGCACCTTTACAAACAAGCAAGATATGAGAAAATGGAAAGTAAGTACGCAGACCCTAACAAGTAGGTAGCGACCTAATCATAAAAATAATGAAGCAAAATTATTCGATCGATAACAATGAATCCATTTAAAATAATTACTCTTTCTCTAATTTTAATGCAAAATGAACCTTAAGTTAAGGTGATTACAGTTATTGTATAGATATGTGATAAGTTGAATCACCTTATAACGTTTTTAAAGTGAGGTAACCAATTTGAACATTGTCATGTCATAGAATTAGCAGTTCGAAATTTAAAATGTTGTAAAGTGGAATAAATATGATGAAATGGATCATCGCGACTATTTCTTTCACTCCCATTTAGGAGTAATTTGACTGAAAGAGACAGTTGCTTGAGATTTTCGATGGGAATGCAGCGTGAACTTCGTGACCTTTGAAATTCGTAAATTACGAGGATTTGTCTCTGTCTCTCTTATGCCGCCTTCGTTGAAGTGACAGAGACAAAGCCTCGAAATTTTCGAATTTCGCAGTTCGCGGTATGCTTCATTCTGCAATCGTATACGATTAGCAATAAGTCACGTGACCATAAGAATGTATGGAAATGGTCACGTGACTTTTCGTTCGAATCTGTCATTCTCATACATTTATTACTTTTATCGCTTATCGTATACGATTGCATAGTGACATCTTGGCTAGGCTTACTGGTGGATTATTAAGGTGCATTCAGGCCAAACGATTCGCTATTCTAACTCCCTACTCTACGAAATTCGATCGTTACACAAAACGTGATTCCTTGATTTCGTAGAGTGGGGGGCAGAATAGCGAATGCTCGTTCGGTATGAATGCACCTTTAGTAGTTAGAGCAACCCGCGCCATATGGTTGTTTGCCACCACGATGTCATAAAATGCTACGCTTTATGCAATAGGAATCATACTTTAGAATATTAAGCTGTATTTAAATTGTAAGTAGGTGCATGTGATTTGTTAATGAATAAATTCACTAATTTGCATACCTGGGATAACTGGGGGCAAGTTATAGGGATTTGATATCGATTAAAAAGATGTCGATATAATTATAATAAAAGATGTGCTTATTGAACATTCTCGATTACAGTACAGAGGTTTGATGTCATATCTGATATCGGGCCTCTTCAGGTAGGTAGTAAAAACTAGAATGCAGATGTCATTTTAATCAAAATGACAATTTAAATATTGATATTTTAATATTAATTGTATATTTTGAAAACTATTTTAAAATAAACGGTTAACTACCCGTTTAAATTTATTTCTTGTTTTAATTGAAGGGTAAGTACTTAATATTTATTTATGCTGAATAACATTTTGATGTTGTCATTCACAGTAACATCGATATATTTATAGTCGATAAAATATTTTGCTACATCACTTTCGTATAAATGCCCCGAGTTATCCCAGGTATGCTAATTTGTTATTTAGAAATGTCTTTTTCTTGCCGTTTGTGTCCAATTTGTGTAAAAATACTAAACATTTTATTTTAGTCCCATACCACACAGACTCACGAAATGTTTTTTTCGGTAAAGCTGACGGAACTGCATAAAAATAAATAAATCCTTACAGTCATCTTAAAACTAAAAAGTAGGTAAGGTAAGGTTGGGTAAGATGAAACGGGGTTTTTAATGGGGTAAGACAAAATGCTACTAGCAGACGCTGTGCCAGAAGAACGACTTTTTGTCTTACCCCATTCTAAAAACCGTTTCATTTTACCCCACCTTACTAGGTTACCTACATTAATTATTACAAATGGGTCAAAATTTTTTTAGTTGTCTTATTTTGTGTCCCTAAAAAACGTGACACTGGTAATTTTTGTATGAGATGATGTTTTGTTTTCAATTTCTGATGTATGGATTAAAATCTAGCGTGAAAAAGAAATACGCATCTAGCGGGCCAGCAAGGCGGTGGCAACTAACAGGTTACTGATTGTCTCCTGTTCGTTGCCGCCGCGATTTGGGCTCTACTTTTCACTTACGATTAGGTGGAGTGGAGCCACTTTGTTGTGCCAACGTTATTTTTATTGGGTCGGCAACGCGCATGTGACACCCTGAGGTTGCAGGCGCCCATAGGCTACGGTGACTGCTTTCCATCAGGCGGGCCGTATGCTTGTTTGCCACCGACGTGGTATAAAAAAAAAAAAAAAAATACAGGTGCACTGATTTATATAGGTATTGAGTCGAAACAGCAACTAAAAGCGTGACAGAGTGGTATGAAACAAGACAACGAAAAGAATTTTGACCCAAATACTCGCAATCGAGTACGTAGTATCTCGCTGTTACAATGTTACAGCAAAATATACCTACATAATTACTTGTAACAAAATGCAAGTCATAAATCATAATCATAAGTATCATAACATTCATAACGATCCGTAGATGCAAGTCATCTGCCAAAACAACATGACATCATCGATTTGTTCTAATGCTGAACGCAACAAGGACATGATAATTACGAAACTGACGAATTATGGTTACGTAAAGTCAGCGCCGGGTAAAGACGAAGAAAAAAAAATCGACTGCTTATTTTCAATGATAAAATGCAGATTGCCTTAGGTACTTTTTTGCTTCATCATATCAGCCGAAAGACGTCCACTGCTGTACATAGGCCTCCCCCAAAGATTGCCACAATGACCGGTCCTGCGCCACCCGCATCCAGCGGACTCATGCGACCTCCAGGTCACCATAATCGGTTACTTTGGTTCTACTTCGGATGGTAACATTTCTAATCTGATTATGAGGACCATTGTAAGCGACCACGTTTCAGTACCGTATGCCATCACTAAAATCTATAATTAATTAACCTATAACATTCTAAATTATTAGCTAAGAATTCTAGATTATTACAAATCTGCATTGTTTCATAATCACGCACTTTTAGAAGGCCATTTCTCTGAGCGTTTCAACCGCCGTGACTTCGGTGGCAACGTTATTACGCGTTTTTGTGTGTATCTCGTTTTTTAGGGTTCCGTAGCCAAAATGGCAAAAACGGAACCCTTATAGATTCGTCATGTCCGTCTGTCCGTCTGTCCGTCTGTCCGTCTGTCACAGCCGATTTACTCGGAAACTATAAATGCTACAGTAACGAAATTTGGTAAGAATATGTGTTGTATGAACCGCTACAGGATTATGATACTAAATTGTAAAAAAAACCATTGGGGTGGGGGCCCTCCATAAGTCCATACATGTAACTGAGGGATAGAAAAAAAAATTTAGTTGTACATAAGCGTGTGGGGTATTAATAGAAAGGTCTTTGAAAATGATATGAAGGTTAATAAATCTCATTTTTATTTAAGCAAATCGTTTTCGAGATATCAGCTCTCAAAGTCTGAAAAATGTGTCCCCCCCCCCTCTATTTTTTAAACTACGCGATATAAAATTCTAAAAAAAAATATGTTATGCACATTAACAAAACTCTATCAACGATTTTTGGTTTGATTCAATTATCTCCTATAGTTTTTGAGGTAGGTTGATTTAACTGTATTT
>JALPQI010011719.1:0-44818 GCA_025490895.1 Thaumatotibia leucotreta
CACCCCTATAGTGATAATTGGTGATATTTTCTTGACCCCCCCTCCCCCAATAGAGTATGACGTACCTACTTAATGGACAAGCCTTACTTAAGTGAGAAACCATGAAATAGTCTAATTTGAAATTTAAAATGTATCATAAAGTATAGTAAGGAATAAACCGGTCATGAACAACGCTAGACTGACCGCGCCATTTGTGTTAATCTTCGCATTAAATAAATCGCAACCCACATATAAATGGGATTGCGAATTTTGTCCGAAAAATCCTCTAAACAAGTGGAATGGTTGTATATTAAAACATCAGCTGAGTAATTTTATTATAATAATCCACGTGCCTTTTCAACAGTAGGTCGCCATCAGATATATCGGAGCGGACACCGTGCTCAAAAATATCTGAACATCCATTCTAAAGGTGGATTTACACCAAACGAGCGAATTCTCATTCTTTCCACCACTCTACGAAATCAACGAGTTTCGACGAATTACGTTTTGTGTAGCGAACGAATTTCGTAGAATGGGGGATAGAATGAGCATTCCCTCGACTGGTGTAAATCCACCTTAACGCTATGATAATAGTGGCCTGCTCAGATATTTGTGAGCACTCTGTCCGTTCCGATATATCTGATAGACTATAGGTACAGTCAGCTGCAGATATTGCTTAGCGCGTAGGGTAGGGTGTTCGCAATGATCTTAACACACTCTTTGTCTTAGCAATAAGGTCGTGTCCAGTTCTCTCCTCTATGATGATGCTGCTGCAATGTACAATGAATGCAATTGGGTGAATATCGGAGCGTTTCAACCGCCTAATTTTGGTGGCATCATTTTTGCCTAAGTTTCTATTCGTTACAATGTGCTACTTTGTCATTTAAAGGAGGTACAGTACCTTCTACAAATGACGAAGTGTAACATTGAGACGTTTAGAATCTTCGGCAAAAATGATGCCACCAAAATTAGGTGGTTGAAACGCTCAGATATTCACCCAATTAATGAATGGTCAGTGTCACTTCAATCCCTAAGCCGACACTTACGACACGGGAAGAGTTGTGGTGGTGACAAGTGTAGGTATTCTTACTGTCGCCACCACGCGGCTAAGGGCTTGTCCATTAATCACGTCATACGATTTTCGCCTATTTTGATGACCCCCACTGTATGGTGATAATTGGTGATTTTTTCTTAACGATTCTGATCTGCATGCGTTAAGCCGCGTTTTCACTTAGTGTTCTGGGCCAGCATTTGTTCGTTCTTGGGCAGATGAAAACAGAATTTCACATAGCAAAATGTTCGTTCATTTGCCCAAGAATGAGCGAATGCTCACTCATAACTCTAAGTGGAAACGCGGCTTTAGGCACAATATGTTCTGAAAATTATGTATATTGGACGTACCGACATAAGACTTTAATCCGAATTTCTAAAATGCCCGCCGTTTACGACACGCTCCTGTTGTAATTAACGCACGTAACGAGTACGTTAAATAAGGTTAAATAACGTCTGTCTTCTGACATTCTCGTTTAATCAGTTTACTTCTTGAGTAGATAGGGTATGTGTAGTGTAGGGTTGCCAACGCTGATAATACTATTATTAAATACATATAGAACCCTATTTACAGACATTTTAATCACAGTATCAGTCAGAAAAATAGCTCTTTCTTTTTTCATTAGTCGAGAAAAGAACAAGTGACAAAATTTAACAAACGAATACTTTTCTAGAATTATAAGTAACGTGAGACTTAAACATATTAAAATATTATCGAACCGGTACGCGTCGGACTTTGGCCGAGGGTGCTCCGGACGAGGACCCTCTTAATGGGTCGAAATAGCAATCATCGACTTAAATACGTGAGTAACCCGGTTCGATAATACCTATTTTAAAACTAATACTTTTATCTGGTTGTCTATACTCCAGACCAAACGGTTCACTTTAAGCTAAGGATAACCTAGGCACCTGGATCAAAGTAAGTACCTATTCAATATGTATTACACTTGTGTTAGCTGATCGCGAAATCTCTAGATCGTCCCAGCAGTTTCCACGTGGTTCGAGAATGTTCGAGTGCTCTTCTATATGAGTTTACGATGGTGACTTTCAAAGATACGATCGCTTTATTGAGCTGAGCCAAATTTTATTCATAACGGTATTTTCTGAGAACGTTCGGATAAAGTAAGTGTCAATATCCTTTTAAGTGTATTCGTACTATTCGTAGTATCGGTTGAAATTAGTTCTCCTCCCTATGAAGTTTAAGATCTGGGTTTCAAATCCCGTTAAGAGCCTTTATTAAATTTATATCTGTTTCTGTATGTGTTTGTCCATGTTATAGACTAAGGGAAGGTTTTTGAAGACCTTAGCCTATATACACATACAGGGCGCCCTATGACTATGGGACGTAAAGGGAAAGTACCTTAAATATTCTAGAGAGGATATTTTGCCGAAAGAAGACTTTTACCTATGTTACTTTTAAAGGAAAGTAAAACTGCAATTAAAGATTTTCAAAAAATTACTTGCTTCACCCGAAAATCGAAGCTACTATAATTTTTTTTCGAATTTTGAACAAAAAGAATAACCAAACATTTTTGGTTATTCTTTTAGTTTTAGTTACTATGTTTCTTAAGAAAAACTGATATTTTTTATCCGTGTTTTTATCATGACATCATTAAATTAGGTTCGATGCTTAGAAAAAACTATTTTTTTTGGATTTTTTAATGCAGTATTATTTAATTTTTTTAAATAAACTAAAGTCTTCTTTCAGCGAAATATCCTATATTTAAGGTACTTCATGTCCCATAATCTTGGGGCACCCGGTATACCTGTCAATATTGATGTCAAATTGCTTTTAGGAAATTTTAAAAATGAACTTCATTCATCAATTTGCAACACATGCCCGGAATGTGGTTTCCCTTGTCTGTCATCCATTCAATGGAAATGTTTCGCATGAAACTTCTCAGAAGAAACTCTTAAATAACGAATGATGATTGATTTATCTTTTCTCCTGTGTAGTAAGTGTCTATCTTTCTTCATTATACGTAGGTACAATGTTATGGGATATAATTATAAGGTAATATTTTAACCGTGTACAGTCATTTTGCGCAAAATGTAAATCCAATTTATTTTCACAAATGACTTTACGAGTATTGCATAAAATAACGTTTAGTAGGCAAAGCGTAGAGATTCAAGTTTCGTAGATATAGTTAAATTATTATGGTTGAATCATCATTTGGCATAGGTTAAATTCTCGCATAATTGCCCTGGATGCGTAGCCAAGATACTAATCGCTAACGCTTAGTGGCGAATGAGATGCAACTGTATTTGCCACACTAATAAACGAGAGTGACGTAGAGACAAAGCTACAATACTTTAGCCCATTGGCAACTTGGTTAGGCACTCTGGTCCGTTCCTTCACCTGGGTGGTACAGTCGAGGAATTTAATTTCGTACGTTGTCACAGTGACAATCAATATGAAAGCTGCTAGGACTGTCATATTATAGCTACTATGACAAGGTACAAAATGGGTAAGAAATTAAATTCCTCGACCGTACTTAAGCGTAATGAACTTCCCTATGAAAAAAAAGTAACAGTACACAGCAGGGTCACTGGATCTTTGTTACAATACATGTTTGACAGAGAATTAGCGCTGCACCAATCGTCGTCGGCCGATCATCATTAGCCAGTCTAAAAACTGTCAGTGACGTAAGAACGAAAACGTCTATCGTCTCGCTCCGGCACAAACAATGCGATTTAACGTCGCCCGGTAAATTTGAGACGCTATTGTGACGTTAACATTAAGTTTTGATGAGGTTTTCAACCGGCTCTGTCCGCACACCGACAGATTCTGTGGTGCCCTTAACGAAAACATTTCTATCTTATCTCACATAACACCACATGAAGGGTTCACGGAAAAAACATGTCCAGTGCTTAACCACTCACATGCTTCATGTAGCTTTTGTTACATGTCATCACTCTTATTTTACATAGATATAGAGTCTATCTTAAAAATCAAAGCTCGTGAGTGGTTATAAAACCCAGGAAAATTCACTCCTTATTCTGTTAAAAGTAAGGTGGTTTTTCCTTTTGTAATTTGAATTGACTAGACATGTTCTTTCCGTGGACCCTTTAATTTTTTTTATTTCGATAAATTTGCTTCGGAAACTTATTTTGTTTGATTTCATTTAACGAGCTACATTGGCAAATACTGTATTAATAATTTTATATTAATTGGTGTTAAACTTCCCCTATTCGCTGTAATTTACCTCTCTTGAGGCTTCTTTGATGTATTGTTGACTAACAAATGGTTAATTAATTACTGAAACGGCAAAACATTTTCGTCTATTTGCGTGTTAATCACAACTGATTACGAACATAGTATCTCATTGTTTGCTTTGAAATGTAAACTTTATCGTGTTTGAAATAGGATAGCTATTGTAGTAAATAGTTGAGTAAATTACAAAGTTATGATGTGTGTGAAGGGTTGAGTGTTTTGTGGTTTAACGAAGCGGTGTTCAGATAATCTGATAAAGAATAGTAGAGTATGGGGATATGCATAGTATGATTTTCATGTAGATTACATTATAATATTAAAATGACTATTATGAAAAAATGAATTGTTTCAATATTAAGAATCCCATCCATTGTGGTTCTTAATTTTGAAACAATCCAGGTTTCTCTGTGATCGTCATAGTTTTTTTTAATATTACCTTTTTATCTAAAAATCACTAAAAGATTAGTGATTTTGAGAAGACTCAGATCTATACAGGGCGTCTCAAAGTTATGGAACATGAAGGGGAAGTACCTTAAATATCGTAGATAGTGTATTTTGCTGAACGAAGACTTAATGTTATTTTTAAAATTAAGTAATAGTGCATTCAAAGTTTTTCAAAAAATTACATGTTCACCCGGAAATCAAACCAACTACAATTTTTTTTCGAATTTTGACCCAAACTTGTTTGGTTATTCTTTTAGTTTTAGCTACTATGTTTCTTAAGAAAAATTGTTATTTTTTATCCGTTCTTTCGAATGATATCACAAAATTACGACAAAAAATTTTTTGTATTTAAGTAGCTTCGATGCCTAGAAAAAGCAATTTTTTTGGATATTTTTTAATGCAGTATTATTTAATTTTCAAAATAAAATAAAGTCTTCTATCGGCAAAATATCCTATCTACGATATTTAAGGTACTCCCCCTTCATGTCCCATAACTTTGGGACGCCCTGTATAGTTGGAATGTATGGAAAATCTTTTTTTTTTCGGTTCGGATGTCGGCCCCGTAGTAAAAGTTCATCAATGCGACCTCAGAATTAACCTTCTAAAATTGTGTATACGCACATTTTCAGTTTTGCCATTTGGCTACCATCATACAAAGTCTATAAAAAATAGTAGTTTAATGAAAATAGGTATAATCCTAAGACATTTGTCACCTATAAAGATTGAAAATAAATAAATTAGCTCGTGATTTACATATATTCATATCCAACACAAACATTTCAAAGTACTTTAGCTGTTATATTGGTCAATTAATTCTTTATTTTAAATATGACTGGTATATCATTATTTATTTCATGTCATTTGAAGGGTCCACGGAAAGAACATGTTTAATTATCCGTGCGGTGACGGAGAAAGAATACAAAAATCACCGCCCCTCTCTTCCCGTGGGTGTCGTAGGAGTCGACTAAGGGAAATACTGAGTATCCAGCTTCTCAGCCGGTGGTAGGGTATTTTTACTAGTACCCGCCTGGTTGGCTACCACCGTACATTCGGTGTAAACGCCCGTGAAATGACTTACCTTCGTGTTTGCCGTGTTTCGGGGTCAGCCGGTGTATTTACCAGCATCTAGCGGGCCAGCAAGGCGGTGGCAACTAACAGGTTACTGATTGTCTCCTGTTCGTTGCCGCCGCGATTTGGGCTCTACTTTTCACTTACGATCAGGTGGAGTGGAGCCACTTTGTTGTGCCAACGTTATTTTTATTGGGTCGGCAACGCGCATGTGACACCCTGAGGTTGCAAGCGCCCATAGGCTACGGTGACTGCTTTCCATCAGGCGGGCCGTATGCTTGTTTGCCACCGACGTGGTATAAAAAAAAAAAAAAAATTCTTCTAAAAGTCAGGGCAGCACCATAATATAAGTAAGGTTGATTTTCCATCTGAAATTTGAATTGACTAGACAAGCTTTTTCCGTGGACCCTTCATTTACATTAGAATTTAAAACCTTTAGTTTTAATGTAAATTAAACTATAATTTTGTAGTTGAAACGTCTACAGAAGTTTTTTATTTTAAATATGTAGTTAAATAACATAGGTACAAGAAACTTTTATAGATATAATCTACATATACGTAAATGGGAAGAGTATGTAGCCAAAATTCTCATAATAATATTTAAATATCCCTTTTTTCCCATTTTGCCTAAAATATTTTACGCGTTCTTTTGTGCGCAACTCCAAGTTACACAAAGATCTCTGTTTTACAGCTGAAAAACATTGTTTGCCTTACAAGGTTTACACGCTCGCTTACTCAGGCGGCTCTATGTATTTCAGGATCCCGAATGTACTGGTACAGAGATAAAGCTGAAAAATGTTTCTATAGTTTCAAAAAATTAAATTTTCTTATTATTCCGATACTACCATTATTTAGAAATTAAACTATTTTATTCTCCGTAGCCTAGTTGGTAGTGACCCTGCCTACGAAGCAGGAGATTCCGGGTTCGAATTCCGGCGAGGGCATAATTTGTGTATTTATTTATCACAAACATTTGTTCCTTGGTCATGGCTGTGTATGTATTTAAGTATCTATATGTATCTATCTATTATATATATTATATCGTCGCCTGGTACCCACATTACAAGCCTTAATGAGCTTACCGTGGGACTAGGTCGATTTGTGTAAGATGTCCCCAAGATATATTTTTTTTATTTATGGATTTAATTTTATATGAATGCTTTATGTTCTCTTATTAGCTTTCAGTTGTATTGTTAAGTACCATTCAATAGTAATGTTATTTTTCTTACTCTAACTAAATATTTCTAGTTTGTGATTTCTTAATTCTTGGTTAAAATTTTGGCAACCGTACCCCCCCAATCAAGATTTACAACTTTCAACTATTATCCAAAACCAACATGAAACTATGGTGTATACAGTGTGTGTCTTTGATAGCGACATTGCTTTTAAGTAACGATAGATTAAAGTGTTGTTAACCATTTTAGTAAAATAATATAACGATTGCCTTTATTTAAGAGTAATTAATTTTTATAAAAATCTCGAGCAGCAATGTAATGCAAACATTTATTTGACGTTTCTGAGAGGAAAAGCTAGTTTCGTTTTCATTTTAATTCGATCAAATCATTAAAGTAACTGCGAACTGTTGCCGACGTTAAATTATTTACTGAATTATCCATTACTAGAAAATACTACAATTTAAAGCATGTGAGATTTGGACTACACGAGCACAACAAATTTACATCAACAATTCTTTCTGTGTCTTACTGTCTTAGCCAGCACATTTTGAATCGTATTATTCACTGAACTGATATCAAAAATCACTGCACATACATTATCACTTCTTAGAAATCACATTACCTAGTTCAAACATTTTTATTAAATTTATTAGGAAAGTCTGTTGATCAACAAACTTGATGTTATCTTGACACTTCAACTCAATCAATGTGAAGTTTTCAATCGGTACATAAACAAAACGATTATCTGATACCGCCTTCTTAGTTAACACAAAATTACCTAGCGCTTAATCGTCTCTGTCGCACTTATAAGAAAGAATGACAAAGACGGAAAACTAAACTACGCTACTGAGCGATAGCCATTGGCAACTTGGCTAGGCACCCTGGGCTGTTAACTCCTTTTCTTATGAACAAGGGTCATGATTTTTGACGGACTTGTCATCGAAAAGTGTCACCGACATGTAGGATGTAAATAGGTAGGTAATTAATTGTAATTGTCAGGATGTCACTAAGAGCGAGATTTCAATGAAATCATATGTCAATTGTTAGGTTTAATTTATTAGTTATTGTTATTACTGATACATTGCGTGCCGAATTAATTTGTACGAAAAAAATTTTTTTTGAATACTTTAACTAAATATGCTAATTTCAGTTCATTAAGACTTGTACTTTCACCCCTTAAAAGGAATGTCGTTATCAAAGACACACACTGTATATGTATAATCTGAGTACCGTTTAGTTCTCAATAATTAATAATATTGTTTAAAAATGTGTTATTTGGATGAAGGTTTTCGCCAGTCGCCCATGAACCACGAACGCTGTAAAGTCTTCGAAACGTCGGGATATAATTAATATACGCGATATAATCCTTTGCCATAGTTTTATATCAGTAATATTGCATTAATTAACAAAAAAAATCATGTCTAAAAAATAAGTAAAATAGTTTTAAGTTAAACGGTTTTTATTGCACCAAACTAGAAAATAAAACCGGCCAAGTGCGAGTCGAACTCGCGCGCGAAGGGTTCCGTACCATTATCAAGTTATTATTTAAAAAATACAGTTAAATCAACCTACCTCAAAAACTATAGGAGATAATTTAATCAAACCAAAAATCGTTGATAGAGTTTATTAATGTGCATAACATATATTTTTTATAGAATTTTATATCGCGTAGTTTAAAAAATGGAGGGGGGGGGACACATTTTTCAGACTTTGAGAGCTGATATCTCGAAAACGGTTTGCTTAAATAAAAATAAGATGTATAAACCTTCATATCATTTTTAAAGACCTTTCTATTAATACCCCACACGCTTATATACAACTAAAAAAAAATTTCTATCCCTCAGTTACATGTATGGAGGGCCCCCACCCCAGTGGTTTTTTTTACAATTTAGTATCATAATCCTGTAGCGGTTCATACAACACATATCCTTACCAAATTTCGTTACTGTAGCATTTATAGTTTCCGAGTAAATCGGCTGTGACAGACGGACAGACGGACAGACGGACATGACGAATCTATAAGGGTTCCGTTTTGCCATTTTGGCTACGGAACCCTAAAAATTAGTTACTGGCGTAGATGATATTTTCTGTACATTAGTCACGTGGAACTATTATCACTGTAGTCTTCCAGAGTCGGATGCTAAAAGCCACGGTTAGCCTCTATGTCAGTGGATTAAGCGTTTAATCGGAAACTTTTACCAAACTGAAATAAAAACGTGGGGCGTACGCAATACCGATTAAGTCACTATAGATATTTAGGAACATACATAGAAAGTCAAGACAGAAATAGTGTAATGAATTTAAGCTATTTTCCTCTGTAGAAGTGTCGGAACAGATGGATGATTAAATCCAAAATTAAAGCTACAATAACATAATATTATGAGCATGTATGTTTCTTTATAATAACGCCCCACGTTTTTATTTTAGTTTGGTAAAAGTTTCCGATTAAACGCTTAATCCACTGACATAGAGGCTAAACGTGGCTTTTAGCATCCGACTCTGGAAGACTACAGTGATAATAGTTCCACGTGACTAATGTACAGAAAATATCATCTACGCCAGTAACTAATTTTTATTTTCTAGTTTTTGGTGCAATAAAAACCGTTTAACTTAAAACTTTTTTACTTATTTTATTTTCAAGTTTTTAGTGCAATTGTTACTACTTATTCTAGATCAAGGATTTTGTTTGTAATATGCAATATAATTATGCATAGTAGCGTCTATACTCTCCTGCTTATACTATACCTTAGATAGTAGAGATCTGGCAATAAGGAATATATCATTGGTTTTTTGAGAAAATCAAGTTTAAATTTTCATATTTCACACATTATAAAAGTCGGATTTCCAGACTATAAAATTTAGACTCACACTATCAGTCAGTCGACCAAATGGAGGATCGTAGGTCTGACTGAAAGTCCGACGCGTACCGAGGGTCCAAAGGGTCAATTCAAGCTATCAGTACTATGGTACGCTCTACGCGAACCCGAGGGACTCACACACTCAGTCTATCAACCGGAGTGCCGCAGGCCTAACAGCTCGCACTACGTGAACAACTCACGTTGTCTGTCTATCAGCCGGAGGGCTGCAGGCCTGACGGCTCGCCCTAATCGAACCACTCACGCTGTCAGTCTATCAGTTGGAGGGCCGCAGGTCCGACTGCTTGCTCTATGGGAATCATACACGCTGTCATATATCACCCGGAGGGCCGCAGGCCCGACGGCTTGCCTTGTGCGAACCACTCACGCTGTCGGTCTATCAGCCGGGGGACCACAGGCCTGACAGCTCACCCTAAGTGAACTACTCTCGCTGTCATTCTATTAGTCGGAGGGCCGCAGGGCCAACTGCTTTGCCCTATGCGAACCACTCACGCTGTCAGTCTATCAGCCGGAGGGCCGCAGGCCCAACTCGCCCTACTCGATCTACTCTCGCTGTCAGTCTATCAACCGGAGGGCCGCAGGCCCGACGGCTCGCCTTACGCAACCCACTCACGCTGTCACTCTATCAGCTGGAGGGCCGCAGGCCCGAGGGCTCGCCCTACGCGAACCACTCACGCTGTCAATCTATCAGGTGGACGGCCGCAGGTCCGACGGCGCGCCCTACGCGATCCACTCACGCTGTCACTCTATCAGGTGGAGGGCCGCAGGTCCGACGGCGCGCCCTACGCGATCTACTCACGCTGTCACTCTATCAGCTGGAGGGCCGAAGGCCCGACGGCTCGCCCTACGCTACGCGATCTACTCACACTGTCACTCTACCAGCTGGAGGGCCGCAGGCCCGACGGCTTGCCTTACGCGATCCACTCACGCTGTCACTCTATCAATGGAGGGCCAAAGGCCCGACGGCTCGCCCTACGCTACGCGATCCACTCACGCTGTCACTCTATCAGCTAGAGGGCCACAGGTCCAATGGCTTGCCCTACGCAACCCACTCACGCTATCACTCTATCAGCTGGAAGGCCGCAGGCCCGATGGCTCGCCCTACGCGATCCAATCACGCTGTCACTGTCACTCTATCAGCTGGAGGGCCGCAGGCCCGACGGCTTGCCCTACGCGATCCACTCATGCTGTCACTCTATCAGCTGGAGGACCGAAGGCCCGACAGCTCACCCTTCGCTACGCGATCCACTCACCTGTCACTCTATCAGCTGGAGGGCCGCAGGCCCGAAGACTCGCCCTACGCGATCCACTCACGCTGTCACTCTATCAGCTGGAGGGCCTCAGGCCCGATGGCTCGCCCTACGCGATCCAATCACGCTGTCACTCTATCAGCTGGAGGGCCGCAGGCCCGACGGCTCGCCCTAAGTGATCCATTCATGCTGTCACTCTATCAGCTGGAGGGCCGAAGGCCCGACGGCTCACCCTACGCTACGCGATCCACTCACGCTGTCACTCTATCAGCTGGAGGGCCGCAGGCCCGATGGCTCGCCCTACGCGATCCACTCACGCTGTCACTTTATCAGCTGGAGGGCCGCAGGCCCGATTGCTCGCCCTACGCGATCCACTCATGCTGTCACTCTATCAGCTGGAGGGCCGAAGGCCCGACGGCTCACTCTACGCTACGCGATTCACTCACGCTGTCACTCTATCAGCTGGAGGGCCGCAGGCCCGACGGCTCACCCTACGCTACGCGATCCACTCACGCTGTCACTCTATCAGCTGGAGGGCCGCAGGCCCGATGGCTCGCCCTACGCGATCCACTCACGCTGTCACTTTATCAGCTGGAGGGCCGCAGGCCCGATTGCTCGCCCTACGCGATCCACTCATGCTGTCACTCTATCAGCTGGAGGGCCGAAGGCCCGACGGCTCACTCTACGCTACGCGATTCACTCACGCTGTCACTCTATCAGCTGGAGGGCCGCAGGCCCGACGGCTCGCCCTACGCGATCCATTCACGCTATCACTCTATCAGCTGGCGGGCCGCAGGCCCTATGGCTCGCCCTACGCGATCCACTCACGCTGTCACTCTGTCAGCTGGGGGGCCGCAGGCCCGACGGCTCGCCCTACGCGAACCACTCACTCTGTCACTATATCAGCATAAGAAGGCTCAATGTCACCTGAAGGGCAATGGAGAGGGCTATGCTAGGAGTCTCTCTGCGATATCGGATTAGAAATGAGACCATCCGCAGCAGAACCAAAGTAACCGATATTGCTCTTCGAATCGCTAAACTAAAGTGGCAGTGGGCAGGGCTCGTTGCGTGTGGAACCGATGGCCGTTGGGGCGGGAATGTTCTCGAGTGGCGGCCACGTACCGGAAGGCACATCGTGGGTAGGCCACCACTCATGACCTGGTGAAGGTCGCTGGATGCGGGTGGCATAGGGCCGGTCCTTGTGACAATCTTTGGGGGAGGCCTATATTCACAAGTGAACGTCTTTCGGCTGATATGATGATGATGATGATAATAATGAAATCCGTATGTTTCTACCAAATATCTAAAGCTGTGCTTCAAAATCTACATATCGCTAAACCTAGCGGTTGTGGCAGGCAGTAAGACTGGAGTATCAGATTTGAGGAGTTGGACGTTAGTATTAAATTCGCAGGTTTCTACTTAATATCTAAAGAACTTCTTTAAAATCATGATATCGATAAAAGATAAACCTTGCGGCTATTGTGGGCAGTACTGCAGCATCAGGAGTGAGGAGTTGGAAGTCAAAATCAGGCTGTTAATATTTGATTATGCCGAATATGCTATACTTTCATTTTCACGTGTCTAACACTCTCGGTTAAGGTAAGCAGTACGTCTGCAGCATCAGGCTTTGAGGATACAAGGATACAAATATCATAATATTGCATTGTCATGGGGACTTGATAAGAGTTCCAAATTTTATTGATTTCTGTGCAGTAGAAGTGGTCGAAAAATCGATCACCAGATTTGAAGCATCGACGACAGTTGATACGCGGTGAAGTTAATAAAAACCGTTTAAAAATACACAAATGTAATCTGAGCACCCTTTAGTTCTCACTTAAAAATAATATTGTTTAAAAATGTGTTATTTGGATGAAGGTTTTCGCCAGTCGCCCATGAACCACAAACGCTGTAAAGTCTTCGAAACGTCGGGATGTAATTAATATACCTACGCGATATAATCCGTTACCATTGTTTTATTTCATGAATATTGCTGTCGTTAACGAAAACGCCAAGTCCAAAAATACACAATAATCAAGGATAGAAATTCTAAACTTCATGTTTTTCTCTTGGACCAACAAGCCAAGGTCAGAGCGGTGAAAAAGTTTCGCAACAGACGGGATTAACGCTAAATACCAATTAGTACCAGACAACCTTGGTAGCGGCAATACAAAGAGAATATTAAGGGAATATTTATACAAAATCATAGGTTTATTTTGTAAAATACCTAAATATTTAGGTGGCTTCGTTCGGTCTCGCTTTTTAACCCAATTTTCAACCGTTTCTGTATTTCAATACACGTATGATATCGAGTAACATACATATAATGTTAATTGATATATCCAAGAATCGTGAACCGATTATCCGAGTTCGACATAAAATGAGGAATATATCATCATCATCATCATCATCAGCATCATCAGCCTATGATAGTCCACTGCAGGACGTAGGCCTCTCCTATTAACTATGCGTATAGACGCATTAGGAGGTAAATGCCCATAATCACCACGCTGGGCAAGCGGATTGGCGATCGCAGTAATGTGTCCACTATGATGACGCTGCTGCCTGAGATACAGGATCCACCTAGTTCAGGCGCTGTACATTTGTGAAGTTTATATTAATATTAATGATCTGTAATAACTGCTTTGTATGGTACATGAATAAATTATTTTTATTTTATTTTTTTTATCAATCTTTTATCAAATAGTGGTCAGTGACACTTCAATCCCTTAGTCGACTCTTACGACACCCGCAGGAGGAGTTGGGGTGGTGACAAATGTATTCTTACTGCCGTCACCACACGGCCTACGAGGAGAGGGAGGAATATATACGTCATTAAAATTCCATGTGACGTCACGGCGTGCGAAAGAGTCGACAGAGGCTGTTCAAGTCACTTTGTATTTCTTGCTTTGGAGAACTAAGCAAAATAATTCCGTTGTGAAGATAGAATATGTAAGCAATATCTATATGTATAAAATCAAGCTTAATATTTATACATACTGATGTGCAAATGGCGGAAACTCTCCAAAATGCTAAGAGGTCATTTAAACAGGTTAAGTTTAAAGTAAATACTGTAGTTAATACTTTTCAAAAAAATTTTAAAAATCAAATTTAAAGTATCTTAGACGTCTTGAGTCTAGTGTTAACACACAAAAAGAATGGAAAATTTTCAAAATTTGCACAATTTTAATATAATTTACACGTATGAAATACCTATCCAATATCCAGTGGGTAGATGCAATTGCTTTATTTTGTCACTCCTGATCATTTGATCATAGAATTCTATACATAGATCATTGTGTGGCACGTAAATGTCATCACATTAATCACTATATAGGGTAAAAGGTCCCCATGTCCCTCATAAATAACTGAACTTCCCAGCAATTGTACGTAAAATGCGCACTCAAATTCCATATATTCCACATATATGTCATAATTATACAAAGCTAAATATAGTCCATATTGCTTTGGCAAAAGGTCTCAAAACTTGCTTGAGTGGTTAGTGTAAACTATATTGTATTGACCACAAATCAAATGGAACTTGAACAGATACAAGCGACAGGAATTCGAGCTAAAATTAATTTACGTTTCTCCTTAAGTATATGAGGGGCATACAAGACAATGTAATGGAACGTATTGTGAAAACACAAATCAAATTATTTATTAACTAAATATTTTGATTTGTACTTTTTATTTTTCCCCAGTGGTCACACTATTTAATACTATATAAATTATTAATATTAGATGTCATATACCTACCAAAGAAAAACGACTAAGATCACCTAACGTCCGATGTGGGGATCAAACCCTCGTGCTCAGCTTTCGCGGCTGATGCCTGCACCCCTCGGCCACTCGGTCGGTCGGCACGTTAGGTGCTCTTGGTCGTTTTTCTTTGGTATATCATCATCATCAGCCCGTTGCAGTCCACTGCTGGACATAGGCCTCCCCCAAGGTACGCCACAGAGCTCGGTCTGCTGCTTTATGAATCCAGTCTCTGCCAGCCCCCTAGGTATATGACATCTAATATTAATAACAATGTAATATAATTATATATTATCATTTATCATATTATCAATAGTAGAAGTTCATGTTTTCAATTACTTACACCCACAGACTAAGGTAAGTTGGGGTAAGATGAAACGATTGTTTGAATGGGGTAAGACAAAATGCTATCAGCAGACTCTGTGCCAGAATGACGACTTTTGACATATTAGCTATAAGTATTAGCGGTAGCTGTCGAGACTGGGGGGCCTTGGGCTCTGGAGGCTAAAAAGTACGTGAGGGACTTAGGTCGGCGGCTGAGAGACGGTGGTTGTGACCCCCGTTCCGGCTCATATTTGGTTCAACAGATATCCCTGGCTATACAGCGCGGTAACTTGTGTGTGATGGGGACTTTTGGACCGGGTGCGGGACGGAGCGGGGATTGCAATTAATTTCCTTTTTTTTTTTGTTGTAATGACGAAGCCTGTTGCGGATATTGCCATTGGTGAGTATGACGAAGCTTGTTGCTGATTCCATTTTGTAGCATCTTGACGAAGCCTGCGGCGGATTTATTATGTGTAAATTGAGATCCTGTAATAAATTATATGATTAATTAACGATTAATTTTGAAGTACATTGCTTGTCACTTTTAAAATTAATTCCGTTTTGACATATTGACTAAAAGTGAATTTAATCACAAAATGTAATATTTTTCTCTTGTTTGTATACTTATAGTAATAAATTGTTACAACTGAAAAATTGCAGTCCTTTGAAATTGGTAACACTTCATATCGTTCACCCTGTACCTACATCTATACAGCGTTTGTGGTTCATGGGCGACTGGCGAAAACCTTCATCCAAATACACATCTTTAAACAATATTATTATTCCGAGAAGGATATTCATCTGAGAAAGGATAATCAACCCACATATACAGCTAGGTACATATAACATAGACTTTCCCCATTCTGAAAACCGTTTCATCTTACGCCAACTTCATCATCAGCCTATGATAGTCCACTGCTGGACGTAGGTCTCTCCTTTTAACTATGCGTATAAACACATTAGGAGGTAAATACCCATAATCGCCACGCTGGGCAAGCGGATTGGCGATCGCAGTAATGTGTCCACTATGATGATTGATGATGCTGCTGCCCATCGTCAATCTTTTAATAACAAATAATGGTCAGTGACACTTCAATCCCTTAGTCGACTCTTACGACACCCGCAGGAGGAGTTGGGGTGGTGACAAATGTATTCTTATTGCCGTCACCACACGCCAACTTTATTTCAATCCAGTGCTGGACATAGACCTCTCGTATCGCCTGTGAGTATGGACGCATTAGGAGATAATACCCGGAGGGTAATCGGCACGCCAGCGGTTGCCGATCGCAGTATGAGTAGTCCAGTCCAGTATAATGACGCTGCTACCTATCACCAATCTGCAGTAAAATAACAGTCAGTGACACTTCAACACCTTAGTCGACTCTGACGACACTCATGGGAAGAGTTGGGACGGGTAACAAAAATGCATCTTAACTGCCGCGCACAGCCCTAACCTGGCTAGCCTTCAATGACCTAGGTGGATCTATAAATAGCAAATATCATGGGACATAACATAAATCGATTTAGTTTCATGGTAATAATGAGGATTGAGGCTTGTGTTGTGAAAACTTAGCGAAGATATATACAACGTATATTACCAGACACTGAAACCTTTAGACGTCCCAGATGTACATGTATAAGAAGTATGATCAACTATAATATGCGACAACTCACGAAAAACAGCATAACTTTATCTTACATGAGTAAAAACAGCACAATTGTATCTATCGTGACAATAAGAGTCCCATATATTTATTCTTACTTTCTCTCTTTTCAGGGTTCCGTAGCCAAAATGGCAAAAACGGAACCCTTATAGATTCGTCATGTCCGTCTGTCCGTCTGTCACAGCCAATTTACTCGGAAACTATAAATGCTACAGTAACGAAATTTGGTAAGAATATGTGTTGTATGAACCGCTACAGTATTATGATACTCAACTGTAAAAAAAACCATTGGGGTGGGGGCCCTCCATACATGTAACTGAGGGATAGAAATTTTTTTTTAGTCGTATATAAACGTGTGTGGTATTAGTAGAAAGGTCTTTGAAAATGATATCAAGGTTTGTAAATCTCATTTTTATTTAAGCAAATCGTTTTCGAGATATCAGCTCTCAAAGTCTGAAAAATGTGTCCCCCCCCCCCCCTCTATTTTTTAAACTACGCGATATAAAATTCTAAAAAAAATAGATGTTATGCACATCAATAAACTCTATCAACGATTTTTGGTTTGATTAAATTATCTCCTATAGTTTTTGAGGTAGGTTGATTTAACTGTATTTTTTTAATAATAAATTGATAATGGTACGGAACCCTTCGCGCGCGAGTCCGACTCGCACTTGGCCGGTTTTTATTTATATATTATAACAAACCAAAATTATCGAAACACACAGAGTCGTATAATTGTGCTACTGATAACTGTGATACGTATTTATAAAGCTGTCCTTGGAAATAAATCACAGTTATGTACTCTCACAAATCTCACAATTATGTAGACATCTACAATAGGTGGATCGATTTTTTTATTTTTGGAAATTCATAAAATAATCTTTATGGATCGATACTATGTGGCTAGAGAATCAGTTTCATGAGTAATAATTTTAATAAGTTAATATCCTCGTATATAAATCATACTGATCAATTTTGGTAAGGAAGCAACTACGAAATCGCGAAAAAAGACTTCCATACATATTGGTTACGATACGTGATCTCGTTCGACATTTTTATGGGTAAGTGATTTTCGCGACTTCGGCGTTGATTTCATATTAAAATTTGTCCAGTATGACTTATACACACGGTGTATGCGGGGTTATTAGTGACTCATGAAACACCCTGTATATTATGTACCCTTTACCAGCGCCCGCTTTTATGAAATAATCAAATTGCCGCGCTTCGTACGACAAATTAGTCGCACGAATAATGTTTTGGAAACTCGACCCATGTTTCCAATTAACGTAATTTCGTTTGAATCAACAGTTTCTCGTTCTTCATATGTATGTGTATGGAAATAAATAAGAAGTTTGAAGGACGGAGTTAATTGTGTGCTCAGAAACTCGGAATAATGAGCGCTTTGTTCCAAAGAAACGTGTTTTGAAGGGTAAATAATGGGAGACTTGGGAACTGTCACAGATCACCTCAAATTTAAGATGGCGCATGTAAGGCAACTAGTACTCACCATACAATATACTTAGGTCTTCATTCATCACCACTAGCTTGGCCTGTTACTATTATAAAAGATGATATAAGCAGCGTTCCTTTGGGATTGTCACACTAGGGATAACAGTAAGAATACATTTGTTACGTAAATAAAATAAGATATACAAAAAAAGGTAATAAAATTTAAGGTAAGTGGCACTTTAATCCCTTAGCCGAATCTTACGGGAAGGGTTCGAATGTATTCTTACTGCTGTCACCAGTTTCTTCACAAATAAAATTCTACATTTGTGTGATTTTGCCATCCATGTAAACTAATTACAATGAGGTGTCTAGTATTGTGCTTGAAAACTTCGTGGTAATCATGCCCCAATACGTGTAAAACTCCAGAGATGTATAAGAAGATAATTCGAAATTAGAATTTATAGGAAATTGCACAACTTGCTAACGGATATTGATGACAAAGAGCCTGTTAACTTGAGTTTTCCTGTAGAACTCAAGTTAACAGGCTTTGTTACAGAGAACTGCCAGCAAACAAATTAAATACATCTTACGATGATAAATAGGATGGGTAACATTGCCCACCAAAAAATACATTTTGGGAAAATATTAATTAAGTTATAACATGAGTATTAGATTAACATCGTTCGCCTCCTGTCCTCACTTATACATAGATAACGATAAGTATCGATCGATTGTCTCATTCCGTCTTATAGACATGTCGATTAGACCGAAAGGGTCAAACGATAATTATCAGTTTGCTATGTTAAGAGATTTATTTAGTATTTATGTATGTATATAATTCTTTGTGGGATTCACTGCTCATTTCATACTATCTTTACTACATTACTTTGTATCGGCGCGTAACATTTACAAACCTACAATGTAGCAGGTTTGATAGCCATATTACGGCTACATCGTAGCCGTAGCAGCTTCGTAACAAATGCCGTAGTACTTATCAAAAATCAAGGGCAGCCTCTCGTCTCTAGAACCGTGAGGTATGTTCTAATCTGTTTCAATAACTATTAAGCCAACCCTGGATGCTTAGCCAAGTTGCCAATCGCTAGCGCTTGCTAGCGCATCGTAGTTTTCCTTTCTGTCACTCCCTCATATTAGTGCGACAAAGAGGGAAAATACGATGCGCTAGCAAGCGCTAGCGATTGGCAACTGGGCTAAGCACCCTGGTGTCTTTTTGTTTTTGATGATGCTCTGGCTGTGATAAATATGTTATTATGTAACACTACCACTATAATACTAGAATCAGCAAAAGATTATTAGTTGATATTACATAACGTTACATAACATACTCGTAGTAGCCAGTAGGTACTTACTTATGGAAGTACCATTACGTAACATCACGCGCGCTCAGTTGTAATACAATTGACCAAGAACAGTACAATTTGGAAATAAAAGAAAGCTTTGGCCACCTCAAGTAGACAAATCCGTAGGGGGTTTACATACAAGTTCATACTTAACGCATTTTTAGGGTTCTGTAGTAAAGTACACTTATAGTTACGCCATGTTCGTGTGTCTGTCTGTCCGGAGCATAGCTCCTTGGCCGTTAGTATAAAGGTGCATGCAGACCAAAAGAGCATTCGCTGTTCTGTCCCCCACTCTACGAAATCAACGAATCACGTTTCGTGTAACGATCAAATTTTGTAGAGTAGGGGGTTAGAATAGCGAATGCTCGTTTGGTCTGAATGCACCTTAAACAGATCGATTCATAGAAGTTGGAACGAATAGATCCAAAAAGTGACAGAAAGGGTCTGATTGCCAAAAATCTGCATGCACCTTTAGAAAATTGCAAATGCTGCTTTGAGAAAGTTATGTATTTCTTTTTATTTATAAAGGGTTTAGCAGCCTTACCGAACAAGAGGTGCCTTTCCCCACGGATGAGGTCAATATTTTAGGTGGTGTACTAGCAGGACCTAAGAATACTCCATGCTTAATATCAGCTCTAGATCTTCTTTTGTTTCAGAGTTATTCAAGATAATGTAAAATATACAGGGTGCCGTTGAAAGTGGCATATTTCGTAAACTGTTCAAGTTAGATCAACCAAACAAAATTGTGTTTGATAACAATAAAATAAACTACAAAATGCATATTTTTAACCTGCATCTTGTCCTTATTTTTCATAATAAAAAAAGGTTTCTTGTTTTTTTTTCCATATTTTTTTTTATTTCACGCAGAGGTACACCTACAAAAAAAATATACATACATAGCCACTAATGTCCACTGTATACACAAATAAAAATATTTCCGTAAATCATCGTGCGTCATGACAAAAAAAAATTTTTTTTTAGAAGTAGTCGTTACAGGCATACAAATAAAGTACCAGTGCAGTGTGAACATAAGTTAGTGTGTAGGTATACAATCTCTCGACACTTACCGCACAAAATATCATTGACGTAAATTGACTTATTAGTACATTTGCTTTATAAAAGAGAGATAAACATTTGACACATAGTATTGTTTTCGACATTTGATTTGTTGCATTTTCTGCTGGAAAATGGAAAAAATTAAGTGTAAGTCTTGTGAAAAAACGTTAAAAAATATATGTGGAAAGAAAAAATGCATACAAACTGGACAAGAGGCTGATTTATATAGCAAATGCACTAATAAGTCAATTTACGTCAATGATATTTTGTGCGGTAAGTGTCGAGAGATTGTATACCTACACACTAACTTATGTTCACACTGCACTGGTACTTTATTTGTATGCCAGTAACGACTACTTCTGAAAAAAATTTTTTTTTTGGCATGACGCACGATGATTTACGGAAATATTTTTATTTATGTATACAGTGGACATTAGTGGCTATGTATGCATATTTTTTTTGTAGGTGTACCTCCGCGTGAAATAAAAAAAAATATGAAAAAAAAAACAAGAAACCTTTTTTTATTATGAAAAATAAGGACAAGATGCAGGTTAAAAATATGCATTTTGTAGTTTATTTTATTGTTATCAAACACAATTTTGTTTGGTTGATCTAACTTGAACAGTTTACGAAATATGCCACTTTCAACGGCACACTGAATATTTTACATTATCTTGAATAACTCTGAAACAAAAGAAGATCTAGAGCTGATATTAAGCATGGAGTATTCTTAGGTCCTGCTAGTACACCACCTAAAATATTGACCTCATCCGTGGGGAAAGGCACCTCTTGTTCGGTAAGGCTGCTAAACCCTTTGATTGATACATGCCTGTTTTCTTATAACTTTTCACAGACTGAACAAAAAGCGTTTTTTTGTGTTATTCTCTTTCTCAAAACGTTAAAATCCAACGAGTATAATTTATGATAACTTTACTAAATGGGTAGATAAGGAGAGCAGGCTCGCTCAAATCCCATGCATATTCATTAACAAAATGTATTATTAAGACGGAAAGTCGCGAGTAAACTTGCACTTAGCGCCCGACAGATTTGATGCTGTGTAAGATTTAATTATGACTTTGATGTCTAAATTTAAACTTACTTAAGTATGCATAAACAGGAAATCGAGATGCCAAGCTTTCGTATTTCATTTTTAAACACCAATTACGATAATAAAACGCTATAACGGCAATATTACCCGGGCCAACGGGTAAGTAATATTGCCTACCCAAGTAAATGTTTTTGTTATGAATTATCCAAAAACCGGCCAAGTGCGAGTCGGACTCGCGCGCGAAGGGTTCCGTACCAATATCAATTTATCATTAAAAAAATACAGTTAAATTTACCCACCTCAAAAATTATAAGAGATTATTTAATCAAACCAAAAATCCTTGATAGAGTTTATTAATATGCTTAACATATATATATTTTTTAAATTTTATTTCGAGTAGTTTAAAAAATAGAGGGGGGACACATTTTTCAGACTTTGAGAGCTGATATCTCAAAAACGATTTGCTTAAATAAAAATGAGATTTATAAACCTTCATATCATTTTCAAAGACCTTCCTATTGATACCCCACACGCTTATATACAACTAAAAAAAAATTCTATCCCTCAGTTACATGTATGGAGGGCTCTCACCCCAATGGTTTTTTTTACAAAACAGTATCATAATCCTGTAGCGGTTTATACAACACATATCCTAACCAAATTTCATTACTGTAGCATTTATAGTTTCCGAGTAAATCGGCTGTGACAGACGGACAGACGGACATGACGAATCTATAAGGGTTCCGTTTTTGCCATTTTGGCTACGGAGGAGGACTAAAAAGGTAAAATTAGAACCTCCAATTATGCCAATACGATTGTTTTAATTCAAAAACCTATTCACTTTACCAAATATTTTTCGCAGGTTTACATTTGTTATTCACGTAGGGCTAATACCACCGAATTTAAGGGCAGGTAAGCGAAAAAAATATATTATGGAGTTATTATTTCGCAAAAAATGATCTCCATTGTTTATAATCAGTTGACGATATTGAATAAGTCCTGCGGACCTACCCAAGATGCTGTTCTGTAATCGCATGCAATAAACGAAAAGTAAAAAATGTACTGGAATGGCAGACCTAAACGAAAGTTCAGTTGATGATGTCCATACATAACTGATTATGGTCACGTGATTTTTCGTTTGCGCTCGCCGAATAGGGTTGCAACTCTCCTGAAACGTATAATAATAATTATTTTTGTTAGACCCTGTGTATAGTTGTCAGCCTCCGTAGCCTAGTTGGCAGCCCTGCCTATGAAGCTGGAGGTTCCGGGTTCGAATCCCGGCGGGAGTTTATTTGTCACACATATTTGTTCCTTGGTCGTGGCTGTTTATGTATTTAAGTATCTATATGTATGGTATATTATATATATCGTCGCTTAGTACCCACATTTCACATCACAAGCCTTAATATAGCTTACCGTGGGACTAAGTTGATATGTGTAAGATGTCCCAAGATATTTATTTATTTATTTATTTACGTGTGACGTTAACCTCACTGATCTCATTTGAGAATTAACCTCCGTTTTGCAATGTCCAATATACACGTCACGCGGCGTACACAATTCACCGTGCATTGTGGACCGTGACGCGCATTGTTCCCGCGAATTGATGTGTTACACGGTAATTCGTTTGTGTCACTGTATTTGAATAACGGCTGTGTATTAGCAACGCTGGTTCAGGGAGCCGCGAAGGTCTTAAGGTTATAGTTGAAATGTTGAATCTATTGGATCTTTTTTTTTTTTTTATACCACGTCGGTGGCAAGCATAAGCCCTCTTGATAGAAAGCGGCCAACGTAGTCTATAGACACTGCAACCTCAGGGGTGTCAAATGTGCGTTGCCGACTCATTAAGAACTTGTATACTACGTTTTTGAAGAACTCTATACTGTAGTCCTTCGAAAAAACCTCGGCAGGGAGCTCATGCCACAGGCGGAACGTCCGTGGGAGGAAATATATGGCGTGTGTCAAAAAAACATACCTTTTTGACCAATTTTTTTTTCTTGTCACATAAAGTAGGTACCTACATGGAATAGGGTCACGAACAATATATCAAATTGTTCTGCATCCTCGACCTTTTAGACGGAAAAACGGTTTCGATCTAATTTTATGGTCGTTCTATACATTCATTTCAATAAATCCCAAATATTGCTATTTAAGTATTTACATAATATATTATGATTGATTTATTTTTATGGGGTAATTTATTGCCAAACTTATATGTCAGCAAACTCTCAACCACCATGTTTTAAAAGGGGAGATGCATGAGAGAAGTCATTTCGCGGTATGCTGTAGGTTAGGTACTATATCTACTAAACCCTTTGAAATATTTGGACGATACCATCAAAAAATAATAAATACAACACAAAATTTGTATTTCTCATTGATTTAAAATCTTGCGTAGCGATCTTTTAGCTTCAGTCGCGAACTTCCCCTATCATTCTTGTGGTATTGTGCTGCCCTCGCACTTCTATCTAGTTAGCCTCTTCAGTTTAGCAATTCGGAGAGCTATATCATACTTTGGTTCTGATACAGATGGATACGATGCGTCACTGCAATTCCTTACCGTCATTCTTTAAGCAGCAGTGTGGACGAACCTTAAATGCGGGACGTTCTGATTTTGTACGTTTATATAACTAAGAACCGCCTGGGAACGTGTTAATCAATCTACACAAACAAAAGATGCGTCAAAGGACGAATTAAGCGATAACAAGATTAGTTGAGGAATCTGACATTACTCGTGCTCACGCGTCCAGTATAAATGAAACCTACTGACTTATATCAAGTCAGAGTTGTCCGAGACCAACCTTTTATATGGTTGTTTGGGCAACCCACATGGGTAAGTGATTAGGTATAATCCTTTGGCCACCGGGAATCATCGGGTTACAATTTATATCTTTTGTTTTGCTGTTTAGACGTTTTAGCGGCTGAAAAGGATCTCCTCAAGGTTGACTGTATAGAATGAACAAGTAAAGATGAAATAAATAAGACACAAACAATTTTTGCCATAAATAACTAAAGAGATTGATGACTAAAGTCACAACTCCCTGGATATCGGATACGCGATGATGTATTATAACGTAAAGCCCAAAGGTAAAGCGAATAAATACACGTGAGTTTAACAGTTTAATTGTAGTTTAAGCTTATTCATCCTTATCCGTCTTATAAATTATTATAAACAACTGTAAAAAATACCTTTTTCTTGTTTAAGCTCCTATTTCCTTAGTTAAAAATACAGCAATCGCATGTAAAAAATAAAGGAAAATATGACAGTTTTACTAGTACAGCAAAATAGTAAATTTGGAGGTTAGAAAGTTATTTTTTCAATAAGACAATTGCTAAGGATGAACAGTGCGATATAAAAAAAAATCTGAGTTAATTTCTTGATTCACCCAATGAGAAAGTAATATTGTAGTAGTATTGTGTTTACGTCCAAAACTTGAAATGAACCTACTTCAGGTTGTTGTTCTTAACAAATGACAAATGCAAGCAATAAAAGTACGCCCCTAAGCCGGCTGAATGCAGTAGGGTTGTCTCTTTTATCTTTATTTACTTCAGAACAAAATAAACAATGTGCTCAGATACACAGGGTTTTCATAGTTTGTAAAACAATTGGAGAGTAGTTTATTTACTTACGTTAAAAGTTTTTAGATTGTACTTCGACTAGATCAAAACCAGATGATGTTTATTTTAAAGAGCACTAATACATTGTACGCTTTTTTTTTATAAAAATGAAGAAGCAACAATCATGAACCCCAGGTAAGACATAATTATGGATCACGTATCAATCCACGTCCCCGTTAATATGTTAACGCCGAGACAGATCTAGCTATAATTGCTCTAATACTAAGGGCTAAGTTCAAAATATTATTTTTTTTGTAGGGCTTAATAATTGTACGTCAAATTAAATTCCAATATTAGTACACAAGAGCTGAAGTCATTATGTTTTAGTGAAATGATTGTGAATGATTTTCGTTTATATTCGATTCAATGATGCAATATAGAGTATAGACGCCAGCAGGGTGGGCCCAATTTCTGAAACTTTTTGCGTCGAGTTTAGAAGAGGAAAAACATACGTATCCTCCCAAGTAACAAAAGCGAATCTAAAAAGGGGATATTAGATATCTAATAGACTTCGATTTGATTGTCTACCATAAGAGTAACATTGCCCCCAAGCTATCTTCAATAACGCTTATAGATAGTCTATAGTAAAGTGGGCACAACCTTGTAACTATTCATAAGTCTCCCTCTAGAAACCACGAATAGACAGAGTTAAGAATTAAACATTGTCAAATAGTCTTAAGGCATTCTTCTAGAGTCTTTCTATACTATTTATAGACCACGATATGCACTAGTAGATGGTTAATAGATAAGCTTGAGAGCTAAACAGAAGTATTTACCTGAGAAGTTTTAAAACCAAATTAACTCAACCCTGGCAACCTTAAGAAAGATTTTAATAGAAATAGACAACGATACGTATAATGGCGCATATCTCAAAAGAATAATGCTAAGGTAATATTACAAAATGGCGTGACAAATTTCTAACTTCTTATTTCATGCGCCTAGTTTTCATCGGCTAATACTGATACTTAAACTTGCAAAACTTGGTGCGGATGAAAATCTCTCGCTGAATTTGTGTAAAACTCTCTTTAAATAAGAGCGCCCGCTTGAAATGTAATATTTAATAAAATATTAACCAAATATAAAAATATTAAAAAATATAATATTGTGTTTATACGTTTAAGCCATTTGTTTCATTCATAATATTGTATATTAAAAAGTATAGGACGATTTGTTACAGAGATTATATTCATAAAAGTACAAAAACAAGCCAAAAAATAGTTCGCTACAATAATTTCACAAAATATTAGGCAGTAAAAATGGCGTCTAGTTAAACTTGTCTAGAAAAATGATTTCTTTAAAACAAACTTTCTAAAGAATAGTCTGTAGTATAGCTCTAGTAAATGACAAGACTATTTTTACTTGTTGCAAACCAAACTTCCTAGTCGAGGAATAAACTGGTTTATGAGTGGTTTAAGATTACCTATAAACTGCCATTTTTGTATACTGTTTTAACTTCTCACAGTATTTCTAGACATCAATCAGAGAACTGGCATTTTGAGTGCGTTGTGTATCATTTTGGATGGATTAATGCAGAACGAATTCAAGAAGTTACCTTCTTAAAGAAATTTGTTTTTTATTTGTTGACAATATGAAATAATGTAATGGTATAATCGCAACTTCGCGCCGCCGGCGTGCGCGCGTGCGGAGTAGTCGCGAGACGCACGTCTTGACATGTTGAATTGTTTGGTGTATCCACGGTTCACTCGGCCGATTCGTAGCAGTTTTAATGTGTTATGTTTAATTTTATCAGTGTATTTGAAGAGGGCGGAAAGTTTATTTTTTGTGGATCGTATTAAATTAGGGAGATATATCTAAATTATCATATTCGTACCTATCTGTATAAAGTTTCCCCGATTTCTAAGAATGAACATTTGACACGCATTGTTTATTTATTTATAGGTAGATGGAACCATTTCGTAATTAAAATTATTGTCTAATCTTTATTTATTATTTTAATAATCTTACCCGCTTAATTCATGAGTCGCAAATCAGAATCGGAACTGCTTTTGCTCCTTCTCTGTATTTTCTTCTATTTTTAAATATTTGCTGACTCTCCGACGAAAGCCACCAGATCTTTTAATTTGTTTTACTGTCTCCATTGCATAAAGCCAGCTGATCTAGTAAAATTGCACTTATTTACATTATCTTTAAGCAAATAAACACTGGAACCATTATTTCACTAACATGTTATTAGACTTACTGAAAGATATCTACAAAAGTAGTTTATGTAGACTTTAGTCTTTTTATAAACAAACATAAGAATACCACTAGCTAATACGGAATATCTGTAGAAAGTAAAATCTTAACATTTACCATCTTATCTAATAAAATACTGGAAAATAGGTACCTTTAGGCTTTATTAACTATTTATAGAACAATATGTCCTAAGATAATCGTCATACCTAGAAATGTACTTAAAATACGTGTTCTAAAGATCAAATCATCTAAAAAAAATCAAATATGAGAAAAGATATACTATAAGGATACTTTTTCTTCATAGAAACCATTTATAGAAAGCCCTTATCTAAAAATAAACTGCGAATAGACTATCAATAGATAAATTCGTTTTAAGCCTTCAGGCCCATGTTACTTGGGCTCAGTGGCGTAACTAGGGGGGGGCAGGGGGGGCACGTGCCCCGGGCGCCAAATTAGAGGGGGCGCCAAATCGGCCAACATTTTTAATTTCCTTTTGCATAATTTATACATTAAAAAAATTGAATTTCATAAAATGCTAGATTGGGACATTTTCCCCGGGCGTCAAATTAGGCGGGGCGCCAATTCCTTCTGCAAAACTTATACATAAAATGACAAAATGCTAGAAAGGAACATTTTGTCCGATAGTAAAATGGCCAAAAAATTTTGATTTCCTCGTGCATAATTTACATGTAAATTGTAAATAAATCAAAAATCTGTAGCTACGAGTATGCGTAATCTATCAGAAGGGGCGCCAAATCGGCGAAGATTTTTTGATTGCCTTTTGCATAATTTATATATTACAAAATTGTCGAATTAAGCGGGGCGCCAAATCAGCAATTTATTTTGATTTCCTTTTGCATAACTTACACATAAAGAAAATCTTCATGCGTATATTAAAAAAATGCTAGATTGGTACATTTTCCCTGGGCGCCAAATTAGGAGGGGCTCAAAACAAGCCAACATTTTTGATTTCATTGTGCATAATTTATTTATTATATATTATGTATTTATACAAAAAAAAATCAAAAATATATATGCATAAACTATTAGAGGGGGCCCCAAATCGGCCAAGATTTTTTATTTCCTTTTGCATAAATTATATTTTCCCCGGCCGTCAAATTAGGCAGCGCGCCAAATAATAATATGCATAATTTACACACAAAGAAAATCATTTTACGTAAATTCAAAAAATGCTAGTTTGGTACCTACATTTTCCCGAGGTGTCGAATTGTGAAGGGCTCCTAACCGGCCAAAATTTTTGATTTCCTTTTGCATTATTTACACATAAATAAATCAAAATTTTTTATGCGTAAATTCACAAAAAGCTAAAAAAGAATATTTTTTTACCATGTATTTCAGAAATACCGTACTCGCTTTCTATAGATTTCACATTTTTTTTTCTCTTATCCATTTAGAGAAGTTTTAATACTAAAAGTATTAAAACAATTTTATATCCTGTGCTGCATGTAGTACTTACCCGTATTACTCTTCTTAGCATCGAATAAATTGAAAATGTACCTATTCAGTTAGATTAGAACAGTTGCATTTATTTTGTTTCCTAGTAGGTAGGTAGGGCCTTTCCTGCCTAGTAGGTTGAATTTTGGATAAAATTGTGGTATCCTAAAAGTGACCCTATTTAGGGTTTCTTTCTACCCAAACTAAGACCCCTTTTAGTTTCGTCTGATCAGACTAAACCGGCAGTACGAGTACTAGAAAGTTGCGATTTAGTGAATTTGGTCAAGGTATACATATTAATTACGCAGACAAAATAATATAATAAAATATAGAACAATAGTAAATTGTGTCACAAGGGTACAACAGAAAGTCCTTGAACAGAAAAGTGCCACTTTAATACCTCCTAGCAGGGAAATTTCTCATTCGCACGTGTATTCTGGTACGACGTTTTTCAGTACATTTGGCCCTCCGAAGACCTGACGTAGAATGAACCACTTCTCGCTCTAGCACGTAAAAAAGCGCCATACGTACTGAAAATAGTACATTACGACACAAGTGCGAAAAACATGAAATTTGAAACGAGTGGTGAAGTTTTAAAACACGACCGATAGGGAGAGTTTTTAATCGACACGAGTTACGAATTTCGTTTTTGCACGTGTCTCGTACGACGATTTTTAGTACAGATGGCCCTCCGAAGTTTTGAACCTGACGTAAAATGACCCACTTCTCGCACTTTAGCCTAAAAAGTAAACCATCTGTACTAAAATAGTACATTACGACACAAGTGCGAAAAACAAGAAATTCGAAACGAGTGGCGATGTTTTAAAACACGACCGATAGGGAGTGTTTTAAATCGACACGAGATTTGGACCTGACGTAAAATGACACACTAGAGCCTAAAAAAGGCACCATCTGTACTAAAAAATATGTTTCAGTACAGATGGCGCTTTTTTACGAAATCGAAATCTTCGGAGAGCCATAAGTACTGAAAAACGTTGTACGATACACGTGCGAAAACGAAATTCGTAACTCGTGTCGATTTAAAGCACTCCCTTCGGTCGTGCTTAGATTTATCTCCTCTCGTTTCGAACTTCATTTTTTTCGCACTTGTAGCGTAATGTACTATTTTCCCCTATACGTAAAGTGGCGATGGATTTACTGCTAGCAATGTCAATATTAGGTGTTAAGTTAACTTTGGAAAACGAGAAGGGGGGGGGGGGGCGCAATTTTGGCACTTGCCCCGGGCGCCATTTACTCTAGCTACGCCCCTGCTTGGGCTATTTATATAGTAATTCATTTCAATCCTACAACAAATTGTGTATAGCTGGGGTAGGCTGGCGGTAGGAATAGTATATCCAGAAAACTAACCACATAATTCACGGCTGCATGCAAATTCGACAAAAATCTTGACACAACAATTTTTGTGAAAAATCGGAGGTCTCGCAATTTCTAAGACAAATGACAGCCCTAGAAAAGGCTTACCCGATAGTTTGTTCTTGGCGGGACTCGAGAAGACATGATAAATTGTACCAAGTGACGACATCGTTTATACCACGGTCTACCCTTTCGTGAAAAAGGGCTAATTTGATTTTTCTATTTGCGGGAACTTTTTTGATATGGGGAAACAAGGAAGTTAATTTGCAAGTCGTGAAATTCTACTGTTGTTGAGAAGGACTTTGGGTTTGTGTGTTCAGTCCTGTTCTATTTCAAGTGATAAAAAAATCTAAATGTGTACACTTAATATAACACATAGCTAAACGTATAAGCTTCATTTCCACGCAGTAGTTTTACCTGTCAGTTTTGTAACTGGGAGTACCGATCCCGTACTGGCCTATACAGCCTCGAAAAACGGTGTATCCTTTCCTGACACTGCTTGCATAGTCTGTAATAGACTTCAAGGCAATGATTGATTGATTGGAACGTGTAATGTTATAGTTATTTATGCAGGAAAATACGTATCTCGCTTTTTTTTTTGGGCGGTAGATTTAAAAACATCAACACAGTTGTCTTGTGAAATATTTTTAATAAATTATAAATTACTTACATTTTCAAAATTCCAATAGTTAAAATTTCCAGTTATCCTTCAAATACTTTGAATAATTGTTAGTAGCACTGTAGATGGTCTAAATCACAGTAAATTGCAACTGTTCAGTCCTGCTGGTGTTTTGACATTTCACATAACCTACAAGTTTGACACAAAAAGCACTATGTCCAACTTCCTGCAAATTGCCGAGTCGCAGAAGAGCCTGGAGAGCAGTGTGCGCAAGATGCTAGCACAGTTCGAGCAGAAGCTGAGCAGTTCACCTGCCGCTAAGGCCACCGTGGCTAGTGTCAGCGAGGAGCTTGCAGTCTTCAAAGAGCACATCTTGGCCTTGCTCAAACTCATGGGAAACCAAATTGCTGCATTGAGCAAGTCGCAGGATATAATGGAGATGCGGCACCGAAGAAAGTTCCTCTTATTTAATGGTGTCCCAGAAGAACACAATGAAAATGCAGGTGCAAAAGTTGTCTGCATTGTAATGGAGCGTCTCAATATCCCTGATTTCTCTTTAGCTTCAATTAGAGGCTGTCATAGGCTTGGAAAGCCATCTGAGGGACATAGTCGACCCATTCTGGTGCGATTCGCAGATATGAATATGAAAGCATCAGTCTGGAAAAAGAAGACTGCCTTCAAGGGGACCTCATTTTCTCTAGCCGAGTTCCTCACACCACAACGGCAGGCATAATTCAAGGAAGCACGCAAGGTATTTGGCATGAGGAGCTGCTGGTCTTTAGACGGCAATATACATGTTAAGTTGCGTAATGGCAAGCGGGATCGCATCGAGTCCGAGGATGACATCTCTCGTCTTAAGGATTCCCTGGTCGCGGGCCAGCCGCAAATGACTTCGACACCCGAGCACGCAGCAGATGAGGGTGCTGCGGCGGACCCCAGTGGCGAGGCAGGGCGGGCTCGACATGCGGTAAAACCAGTGTCACATTACTGACTGTATGTGCTTTGTTCTGATGTGCTTAGGTTGCGGTAACCACGATTCATTATTTTCCTTTTTATTTGCTTTGGCTACGCGCGTATTGGTAGTTTTGCTTCACATCTTGAATAGCTTTGTCTTGTTGCTTTTTTTTTATGATTCACATTACCTCTTGTTATGCTCTTACCCTCTATTTCTTTTCCTAACTTTATTATAACTTGTAATAAATTAAAAATGGACTAGAAAGGAGGCATTCATCTTGAAATGAAAAGTGTCAATTTTGACAGATGATCTGTCAAAGTCAGATGACAGCTCAATAGTGTTGTTCGAGCCTTTATTTTAACCACTTGCAACATATCATGTCATGTGTAGTAATTAATGTTCCCTTTATTTTCTGATATATTTTTTTTTGTTGATTACCCTGTTTGTAAATTCTCTTAACTAGTAAACCGGCAGGATGAACAGAGGATTGTATGTTTGCTGTGTTGTGGGTTTATATTTTGTCTTTAAGTATAGTTTAGTCTAATATATATAATATATTTATTTATTCTTGCCTATGTCTGATAATGATACATTTTACTCTGCCAGTGATGATAACCTATCTTTTCTCTCTCTTAATTCATCTGACAATTCTCCAACCTTGAATACACTTTTAACTCGTGAACTTGACCCAAATAATTTTAATGTGTGCCACATTAATGCTCAAAGCATACCGTCCCACTACACAGAGCTTATTGACACATTTCATACTGACCTGATCCACGCAGTCCTGGTATCCGAAACTTGGCTGAAGCCATCACTTGACTCAACGTCGTATTCTTTGCCGGGTTACGTTTTAATTAGGAATGATCGTACTGGGAAGGGTGGCGGTGGCGTGGCCATTTATGTTAGGAGCTCCATTCCATATAAAGTCCTTAATTCCTCACAATCCAACTACTCAGGGTCTGCGGAGTGGATCTTTCTTGAGATCAATATAAAGGGCGTCAAGGCCGTTCTTGGAGTGGTTTACTGTCCACCCACTATAGACTATTTTTCAGACTTAGAAAAAGTTTTGGAGTCGTTGAGCACGGATTACACGCATCACCTAGTAATGGGCGATCTTAACACTAACCTTTGCCAAGATTCGAGTCGCAGTCGTAGATTGAAAGAGCTGCTGCAGTCCGTAAACTTGTCTTTGCTTCCCCTGGCTCCAACACACCACACCGCTACTACTGATACGTGGTTAGACGTTGTACTCGCTTCAACCCCGCCTCTTATTGTAAAGCATGGACAGTTTGCCGCCCCGGGTTTCTCTCATCACGACCTTATATATGCATGCTATAAAATTAAGCCACCGAAATGCAAACCTGTCGTCGTATACTTGCGAAGCTTCACCAAAATAAATACTGACTCTCTTATCAGGGATGCGGGTGCTATTGATTGGTCTCCGGTATTGACTGCCACTCTGATTGATGCTAAGGTGTCTATATTTAATTCTGCGGTTCTTGGGCTCTTTGATAGGCACGCTCCAATACGTGCTGTTCGCGTGAGGCGTCCTCCAGCACCCTGGATCACCGACATCGTTCGTATGTCCATGCGGAGGAGGGATCGAGCCTTCAGATTGTTCAAGCGTGACCGCACGGATGATAACTGGAAGCTTTTCAAGGTGGCTCGAAACCGGTGCAATCAAATGGTGCGCGCTGCGAAACGTCGGTTCATTCACACTAATGTCTCGTCTTCTTCTATGGCCGACGTTTGGAAGTTCCTAAATTCTCTGGGTTTTGGTAAGCAATCCGTTGGAGTTAGTGGCTCGTCTTTTTCTTTGAATGACCTTAATTTACACTTTTCTTCGGCAACTTCTGTTGACGACAAAATCAAAGTTGCAACTATTTCATTTATTTCATCCCTACCCTCTTCCTTGACAGATTGTTTTTCTTTCTGTCCAACATCTCAAGCTGAAGTCAGGAAAATTATTCAAGCCATCAAATCTAACGCTGTGGGTTGCGATGATGTGAGTCGTTGCATGATAGTCTCAGTTCTGGACTGTGTACTTCACGTAATCACTCACATTATTAATTACTCATTGGTTAATGGCGTATTTCCTTCTTTATGGCGGAAAGCTTTTGTCATCCCTCTTCCCAAAATTAATAATCCCACTTCGGTTAGCAATTTTCGTCCTATCTCTATTCTGCCCTTTTTGTCGAAAATCGCTGAAGCGGTGGCGCACAAGCAACTTTCTCATTATATTCACTCTCATCATTTGCTGAGCCCCTTTCAGTCAGGTTTTCGATCAAGCCACAGCACGTGCACAGCGCTTCTGAAAGTGACTGAAGATATTAGACGCGGTATGGAGGATCAAATGGTCACAGTTCTCATTTTGATCGATTTTTCTAACGCATTCAATACTGTAGACCATGATATTCTTCTGGCGCTACTTAAACATCTTAGTTTCTCGCCTTCAGCTCTTAATTGGTTTTCTGCCTACCTCGGGGGTCGCCAGCAAGCGGTCCGTGTTGACCGGTCCCTGTCAGATTGGTGTGACCTTGCAACTGGCGTTCCTCAAGGTGGAATTCTGTCCCCTCTTCTTTTTTCCACATTTATTAATTTCGTCACCCCTGATCTTCGCTGTGCTTTCCACCTCTATGCTGATGACTTGCAGCTTTACGATCACTGCAAAACTTCGGACATTCCAGCCACTATTGATAAGTTGAATTCGGACCTCTTGCATATTCAAAAGTGGTCAGAAAGCTTCGGGCTGTTCGTGAATCCGTCGAAGTGTCAGGCAATAGTCATTGGAAGTTCTCGACAGGTTAGTAAGCTGGACTTTCATTCGATCTCGCCTGTAAATTTCAATGGTGTACCAATTCCCTTTAGCAATAGTGTCAAGGACCTGGGTGTATATCTGGACAGCACTTTCAGTTGGAGACCTCAAGTTGCCGAAATCAGCCGAAAGGTTACGGGATCGCTTCACTCCTTAAACAAGTTGAAGCACTTTTTGCCTGTCAAAACCAAAATTTTATTAGTAAATGCGTTGATATTGCCCATTATCGATTATGGTGATGTGTGTTATCCGGATTTGAACGAGGAACTTTTAGACAAACTGGACTGTCTATTGAACAACTGCATCCGTTTTATTTTCAACCTCCGAAAGTACGATCACGTATCAGCTTTCCGTACGCAGCTCGGCTGGTCCCCTATCCGTCAAAGGAGAAATATCCGCATGCTTTGTTCTCTTTTTTCCATATTAAATGATCCGCAAGCTCCTGAATACCTTAAATCCTTCTTTCACTTCTTTGGTGGCTCACGTGACCGACAACTTCGCTCTTCGGGCAATCTGACCCTCTCTATTCCTCTTCATCGAACTGGCTTCATCTCAAATTCATTTTGTATTCAGGTTGCTCGTCTGTGGAACGGCCTTCCCCCTAATATTAGAAAAGCTCCAAATAACTACGCCTTTAAACGATCTGTAAAGGGTTTCTTCACTGGCAGTTCAAAGAAAAATTGAGTATCTTCTTACAACTGTACAATTTATGGTAAGATATATATTGTAGTATATGTATATATTTCTATTATTATATATTTATGCATATATTTATGTAAGTGTAGGTATATTTATGTATGTATGTATGTATCCTATCTTAGTATGTCTTTTTATTAAGTTTGCAAGTTGCACCGCCTACATTCTTTTCTGTTTTGCCTTAAGGTTGACTGGTAGAGAATGCTCTGTGGCATTAAGTCCGCCTTTTGTACGATAAGATTTTCTTTTGTGCAATAAAGATTAAATAAATAAATAAATATCTCGGTAAAAGCCAATATAATTTTTATTTTTTTTTATTTTTTTTTTATGTTGGCACAACAAAGTGGCTCCACTCCACCTGATCGTAAGTGAAAAGTAGAGCCCAAATCGCGGCGGCAACGAACAGGAGACAATCAGTAACCTGTTAGTTGCCACCGCCTTGCTGGCCCGCTAGATACTGGTAAATACACCGGCTGACCCCGAAACACGGCAAACACGAAGGTAAGTCATTTCACGGGCGTTTACACCGAATGTACGGTGGTAGCCAACCAGGCGGGTACTAGTAAAAATACCCTACCACCGGCTGAGAAGCTGGATATTTCCCTTAGTCGACTCCTACGACACCCACGGGAAGAGAGGGGCGGTGATTTTTGTATTCTTACTCCGTCACCGCACGGATACAATGGTATCGCTTGTTGACTTCCATATGTCAGATTACTCTCCAATAATCCTTTTTTTCACAAAAACACGTTTTTATAGTGGCTTATTACCTATTCAATTTAAAGGATACCCCAAAACGATAAAGAGAGGGCGTAGCAGTAGCGTAGTACCATTCTTGGCATTTTTCATACGATGCAAGCTTGGCCACCTCGGCATATCCAATTGCAAATGATAAGGATCTTTTCAATAGCTTTCCTCTACGTGGTTGTCATAGAAAATCAAGACCTCTTTAGCCAAATGAAAAACAACTTATAGATACAGATTACAATTCCAATAAAATATAAATTTTCCTCAAACTGCAGAGCCAAAATAATTTTCACATTACCTCAAAAACCTTCTTTAAGAACTTTAAGTCCCAAGAGGATAAACTCAAACGTGTTTTTGTCAACAGAATGAGGTTGGTAAAGTGTCAGAGCTGCCAAACAAAGTTATCAACAATGAAAGCCAACCTGCCAGTAATGGCATGCCAGAAGTTGGGTTGACAGACGGACAAGCGAACGAGGGTTGGATTACTGATAGTGTTAATGCTTGGCATTATTCATAACCATCGATTTTCATGGTCGCTATTAGAATGTGCTAAATGTATTTAGGTTATAAAAAATGGGGCTTTTCACAATGAATATGAAAGTCAATATATTGATTTGAACTTTCACGATTATCACTTACATTTTAACGACAAACGGACATGACGTTGCACCCATCTGCCTGCAACCACGGGTGTAACGTCATGCCCGAAACGTCAGGATAACATTAAACGTAAGTTTAAGCGATTAAGTCCCGTTTCTCGTTAAAATATGAAGGTCGCTAGGATTTTTTTATTTTCGTCACTAAGAAAAAGTACGAGATTGTATATAAATTAATTATCTTCACTGTACATAGCAACCATAACAGTTTTATTTCATGTTGGTAAATAGAGGGTCACAATCCAAGTAAGTCAAAATTGTTTTTATGTATCTTTTTTTTGGTATTTCATAGTCCATAGTGTCTTATAACTGTAATGCTGTGTAACTGATTTGATTAATAAATAAATAAATAAAAGTACAACATGATGCTCTTAGATAGCATTGTTAAAAATAACTTGATGTAAAAACTTGCAACTTAAAATTGGACATAGTTTATGGAAAAGGATGCAATCAACAAAAATCTGTCAACTCAATTTAAATCTTATGTCAAAAGGAAAAGTCTTTTATTTCAGTAACATATTTCAGAGTTTGGATCCTTTTCGTTAAACTATTTACACCCAATTATCGTTAAGGGTTACCATTTTACATATTAAGGTGCATTCCCCACTCTACGAAATTCGTTCGTTACACAAAACGTGATTCGACGAAATTCGTTGATTTCGTAGGGTGGGGGATAGAATGAGCGAATGCTCGTTTGGTCTAAATGCACCTTTACATTATACATAGTAATAGTGTCTAAAGTATTCGAATAAAATATAATTTTTTGATATGTTTTGGTATACCGACCTTAAGAACTTAAGTGAAGTCGTACGGTAATTATAAAAAAAATACTTTGAACCCCATTCACTTCAGTCTAAAATGCTTAGATTACAAAGTAATCAAGACATCAACTAAGCTATCACCAAACGAGGTAAGACCGAACAAAAGACGTCCAACGGCGCATCTATCACGAGATCGATTGGCAATTAGTTCCCGTCACGTTACCATGGCAACCGGTGAGCCAGGTTAGGCATTTAACAGGCATTTAGCGCTACACATACAAGAATAGATAAAACAGAATAGTTCGTTGAACATTCCGAGAAACAGATTATCTATAGATATATCTTGATAGGTCATCTTTCTTTGATAATAATAACTAATGGGTTCAATTTTTGGCCGTGTGGTGATGGCAGTAAGAATACATTTGTCACCACCCCCACTCTTCCCGCTGGTGTCGTAAGAGTCGACAAAGGGATTAGTGTCACTGACCATTCTTGATAGTAAATTGATGATCGGTAGCAGCGTCATTACGGTGGACAGGACACACTGCACCGCTTGCCCAGCGTGGCGATTATGGGCATTTACTTCCTAATGCGTCTATACGCATACTTAATAGGAGAGCCCTACGTCCAGCAGTGGACGGAGATAGGCTGATGATAATATGTATGTGTATGTACATTTTCGGTGTTATGGATCGACAACTAAAAAGATAGGTACATATTTTGTCGATTTTAGTTGCAACCAGTATGCTTAGCACATGATTGGTATGTCAGTAGGTATGTCGCCGCGAGATAGATTTTCCATCTTTTACGAAATATATGAATAAAATAGGGATGGATAGTCTATCTCGCGGCGACATATTGTCGCACTAATCCTGTGCTAAGCCTACAGAACATCATTATTCTGAGAGTTCTTAACTTAGCAAGCCGCTTTCGCTCTTATCAATATGTCCGTAAGATAGAACGGGATAAACAATACTTAGCGGCTTGTTAAATTAGGAGACGTTTAGAATTATAAAATAAGGGGGTTATTCTCTACTGCTAAAATAAACTGAAATATGGATTAATGATTATTTCAGTTAAATTTACTTTATATTTGTTCCATATCCCGTAACAATCTTACGGCCAAAATTACGATATTGTAATATCTTGCAGTGTAATGTTTCTAACCCAGAAAGAGGCTTCGATAATAATAATAATGATTGATCGACACATCTCATCGGTAAACGAAAGTCATGAAAGCCAGCTATCGAGATGGATAGGTATAAATATTCAAGAAAGTATCTCTGCCAGAATTGAGATCAATGACTTTGTTAGATGGATTATAAAATCCGAGTTCATATACATATAAGCACATTATATAAATAAATAAATATTCTATTCTATTCTATCTGGGACATCATACACAAATCGACCTAGTCCCACGGTAGGCTCAATTAAGGCTTGTGATGTGGGTACCAGGTGACGATATATAAAATAGATAGATACATACAGATACTTAAATACACAGACAGCCATGACCAAGGAACAAATATTTGTGATAAATAAATACACAAATAATGCCCTCGCCGGGATTCGAACCCGAAACCTCCAGCTTCGAAGGAAGGCAGGGTCACTACCCACTAGGCTACGGAGGCTGACACATATTACACTACATTATACTATTATAACTTGGGTTGACAACCAAATATCACTCGGTAACAAAACCTACTTGAACTAAAGCTCGTATCTCAGTTCTGAACAAATATTAACATACGAGGTTGCTAAGAGTAGTGAAAGTTTTTATACTGAGTTTTGGTTATCAGCTGACGATAAGAAAAAGTGGTACATAAACGTAAGATGACGGTTGACTGAATACGTTCTCCATGAAACGGTTAGATATTTTATATTTAATGGATACAAATATTTTACAACATGTTGAAGTACAACTTCGAAATAACTCATCATCATCATTTCAGCCATTTATCGCCCACTGCTGAGCATAGGCCTGTCTTCTAGTACGCCACTCATCTCAGTCCTGAGCCAATCTAACCCAGAAGTGTCCCGCAATCTTACGAATGTCGTCGACCCAACGAGCCAACGGACACCTAGGGGCTCCTTCATTCGAAATAAGCCACCAATCCGTAAGAACTTTCCACCTGCCGTCACTCTGCCCGGCAACATGTCCTGCCCAGTTCCATTTGAGTTTAGTAACGGTATCTCCCGCGTCTCGTACCTTGGTGCGACTTCTGATTTCGACGTTTCTAACTCGGTCTTGTAGTTTAATACCGAGCATGGCTCGCTTCATGGCTCTGCACTACTCGTGTTATATATGCACAGCCTCCTTACTTGAACTTAATCTTTTTATTACCTATATTTAAAGAAAAAACTTTTTACTCCCTCTTTTCGCACGAACTGTAAAATCCCGACAAACCCGGATTAATTCGGACGCCAGCTACGCGTCAGTGCACGTACGGCTTTTTCGCTTGCAGCCCGCGTATAGTCAGAAAATTCGTGTACCACTTTTCAATTCTATTTGTGTTTGGTAAGATACAAAAGTCCCGAGAGTGTACATGATTCCCTGTTCCTGCGGGATGAACTTCATTGGGGAAACCGGCCGGAACATTTATGGACGAGACTAACTCAGCACATACGAAGTCTGAGGAATCGTGACAGCCAGGGCTCTGTGGTGACGGAGCACGTATAGGATTCGGATTCGACGCACTATATAGGTTTCATAAGGTAACTGTAATTGCAAGAGAAAAGCTCGTCATGCCGCGGAATATACGGGAAGCCATCGAAATAGGTCGTTATCCGAATTTTAATCGTGATTGTGGCTGGTCAGTGGTTCGTTAGTGACGTAGTGAGTTTTGAGAAAAGTGACAATGAGGGTAGGTCTCTCCCTTCGCCGTCCCCGCCAGCGCTGCCCGCAGCCCCGCCCGCTCTAGCAGATTGCAAGCCCGCAGTACACGTCGGGCTTTGGTACTCCATGATGAGAATCCTGTAAACTAACGTATGCGGAGTGAAATTTGCACAAATTTTGAACAAGTAAAAACAAAATAAAAAAATTAAATTTAACTTGTGTCTCAATGCTAAATTAATTTGTATACAATTGTTAATTAAATTGGATAGTTTTGTCGGGTTTGGCATCTTTCTTTAGAAATTATGGCCAATTGAGTAGAACAATGTCGCACAACTGCATGTATTTTCCACAAGACACATTTGCTAAGGCCAAAATCGACGATGATTCTGATTTTTTAGAAGAAGGCAAGATTTGAAACACTGTTTTATAAAAATCTCGCATTCTTTTCGTTTCCAATAAATGATATTAGAAACCCTAGTGTAATGTAACAATTTGGCTACAGCCACTTTTCAGAAAGAGCTCGAATAAAGGAAATTACGTTAACCCGAATCACAAAATCGAACAGGGAGCTCAGAAATACTTCTAAATATGACAACAAAATTGATGAAAAACATCCTCAAACCATGGGCATTACGAAACATAAACAAAGAGCAAGCCTATCAACACGGAAAATAAAAATAAACAACTTTGAAAATATGACTTCGCCATTTGATCAAAAAGTGTAAAAAACACTGCTTTTTCAGTAACGGATGTCACGGTGAACGACTTATAGCTAATTTCAATTAAATATTTTTAGCATAATAAGTAAGTATCAATAGACCAATTAACAAGAATATGAAATATAATGAGCAAAGGATTTTTATTTAAAAAGTTTTCCTACAGAAAATAAAATTAGAGGCAAGAAAAATGCTAGCATTTGTTTTTTCGACATCAATGGATAAAGTATCATAAAACTAAAGTTATACACTTTGGATTCAAGTAGTTTTTATCTTGCATGAATACTTGTTAAAATCGATATTAAAAAACGTACATGTTCAAGAAAATAATAATGATATCATTTATTTAATATAATATTAAACTTTGTGCAGATTTCATTCCGCATACGTTAAAACAGACATAGTCAACAAAAAATGTATTGAACTGCCGGGCTACCGTATTATATTCTGTTTGACAAGAACACACAACCACACGTCTCTTTTTAATAAATACAATCGAAAAGAGACGTAGCTGCGAGTTACTGTCAAACACAAGATGTGCTAAGGCCGCTGATAAGTAGGTGCCATGACATCTTAAAACGCCATCCAACTGACAGAGATGCTCGTAATATACGATTTTAGAAATTCTTGATAGCCCAATAAGGTCCGACTTCATAGCGAAGCACTAAATAAAAACCTACATGCTTCGCACAAACGAACTTCCTGCGCGAACGTGTGCAATGTGCCACCGACCTTAGATAAGGGATTAACTCTTCGCTCTATTATACGCTAACCCCTATTCAAAGCGAAACTTATCAACTTTTTTAATCTATGACGATGAAACCCGTTAGAGGGATCGTTAAACTTGGCCAATTTGGAACGAACTACATATTGAGCGGATTGTTCTGGAACGTGTTAAGTTTTGACGAGGTATTTTATCAGTCTAATGTTCGATAGGGACAAAAGCAATTTCATAGCAGATTAAGCCATAATGGCCATCTTGCGGTAGATGCAGCTGCAGTAAAATGAATCTTTGAGAATGTTCCAAACGCGGAATAGTTTTGATGAAAGATTCAAGTAAGTATCTAGTTAAACGATTAATTCTCATACTATGTTATAGTTTGTTGTTGATCATCATCATCATCATATCAGCTGAAAGACGCCCACTGCTGAAAATAGGCCTCCCCAAAGATTGCCACAATGACCGATCCTGCGCCACCCGCATCCAGCGGACTCCTGCGACCTTTACCAGGTCATCAGTCCATCTTGTGGGGGGCCTACTCACGCTGCGCCTTCCGGTACGTGGCCGCCACTCGAGAATCTTCCCACCCCAACGCCATCGGTTCTACGCGCAATGTGCCCCGCCCACTGCCACATCATTTTAGCGATTCGCGATTTGTTGTTGATGCCAAAAATAATTATCTTATACAGGGTGGAAAGGGACGACGTTCCATCCCGCTACCGACCGAGTCTACCAACCATTACGATGGACTTTCAGTATGGGACCAACATCGAAAGCGTGCATGGAAAATTTACTTTTCCATACTATTGAACTCTAACTAATCACTCACTTTGTATGAGGGGTTAATTTTTTTTTTTAATATTTCGATGTTGGTCCCATACTGAAAGTTCATCGTAATGGTTGGTAGAATCGGTCGGTAGCGGGATGGAACGTCGTCCCTTTCCACCCTGTATAACGAAGGCCTTAAATTATCTGACGTTAGAGTTTGATCGGAAATTGAAGGCACTTAAATGAATAAGAATGGTTGTGAGGGTCTATCGTTTTTTTCAGGCAACCTAACAAGGTTGCCTGAAAAAAACTATTCTTCATTTATCCTCCTGTTGTGTAGATTACACATTTACATTTTGTTTTAGCTTTTGTAATCTATATTTCATAATTTAAATAAAAGAACATTAAAGCTTGGTATAAGTTCTTGAGATTTTATTACCTAGTTGCTTTTTATTATGACTATTAATTCTGTATATTTAGTCACCACATGGATGTTGAGTAGTCTATTAAATACCATAGCACCTAAACAAAAAATAAATACCTAACCAGTTTGATACGTGAAATCAGTGAAAAACTAATTTACCTAATAACCCTGTTGCATATTTTGAGGTCTAACCAAATCCCGAACCAAAGAAAAGATCCAATTCAACAACACAATTTCTTACTGCAACATTTCCGTACATTTACGACACAGGTCACTGGGCAAGTGCACCGGCAAATAAAAATACACATTGTTTTCCAGAAAAATCCTCCCGGCCGGTGGAATTAATGACGTCATAATTTCCGAGTCGGCGGCCACCCCAGCGGCCGGGGCGTTAATAATTGTCAGCGTTACGTGACGTCATCCACCTTTTTAAAAACTTGATCCGTTGTCCCAGATCCTTAATGGGATAAAAAGGGTAATAAGCGGATAATTATATGGATTTTGTTATCTAAGTAGCGGAAGAGGTTAAAAGGCAAATCCATTGATGTCTTTAAACGAGGGCCGAGGACGATGCCTGTAGGAACCGAAATGTATTGTTTTTTCCCTATTGCAATATGGGTATCATAAGTTAACTTAAGACTACCTCGATGTTAAAATTTACTATTCAGAAGTATAAGCATCTAGTCGGTCTTAAGACATGGTACAAAGAAATTTTCACTGAAAAGCTTAAGGTGGATTCTACCCTATCCCTGCCGCTTATCTGCTAAAAGATGGCGCTACAATTGCACAAACACCATATTTTCGTCATTTTCTGCTAAACCGAAGATCAGAGTTAACATGTTTTGAGATACGCGCAAGGAGCAAAAAATCTAATGTACAAATTGATAGCAACCTGCACAAAATACTGTTCTTCTAAATCGCAATAATGCAAAAACTAGAAAATTATGTAATTTTACCCTGTAACGCACACTACTACACCTCCCGTCAGTACCCAATGTCAGTTGTACAATCATTACTCATCAATAAACTAGATGGCGCCAGTTAAAAGAACAGCTTTTCTAAATGGTCTAAGTTCTAACTAGAGGGCGCCAATTAGGAAATGACTTTATATTGTATTGTATATTTGTGAAGCAAAACCAACTGTTGGTTTGGTATTAAAATCCCTACTTTTAACTGTACAGATATAACAACAGCTGTAGTAAAGAAGTTATTCCCGTACTCTTCGGGTAATACCTATCCGTCGCCGTTATGTACAACTCTTTAGAGTATTATATTTTTTGGTACAGCTACTTACCTACTGGTAAATAAAAAAGTTATCAAAGAAAGTTACTTATGTCCCAAAACACTAGTATTTACCGCAGCGGGTCTCTATTCGCTAGGAACAATGTGGCAATATAATTACGAGTATAGATTGACCTAAGAAATTCATAGTATTATACTTGATCAACGGCACTAGCACATATCGTGCATGACAGGAACCTTGTCGCGGCTACCCGTCCCTTTTTGATTACATTGATTCAAAAGAGATGAGAAGTTGCGAGCAGGTCACAAATTGCTGCCAATATTGTTGTACAAGATGTGCTAGGGCCTCAAGTATAATAAGTAATAAAATGTGTAGGTATTTTGGGTAGTTCTATGGAGTTAGAAGATTGAAGAAATATATTCATTAGACACGTAGTAGTAGACCAAATTGAATGATCTGATGGACATTTGCCGACTTGCTTTATTACCAACTACGATA